>WMED01010140.1:0-13567 GCA_019650415.1 Pipa parva | reverse complement strand
GGGGGTGTTTTAGGGCAGGTAGCTCAGGAGAAAGGTGGGAAGGAAAGCAGTAGGGGAAGAAAAGCTGCAGGGATTAAGATGTCTGCACTCTTCTAAGTACTTCTATACAGAGGTGATGCTCTAATTCGAATCCCCTGAGCTCCCAGACAGAGCAGCGCACGGGATAAGAATCAGATCATCTGTCCACCACTGCATAGAAGCACTACTAGCCTACTGAGTGGTGCTGCAGGCTGAGAATCAAAGAGAGGGAATTATGCAGGTGTGTGGGTGGTGGGGGACAGTCAGTCCCCAAGGAATGGGGAGGGGGACGCAATTTCATTACTCCGCCTAGGGCGCAAAAAACCTTGGCCCAGCACTGTTTGACAACCTTCTGAAGAGCCACTAAAATAATAAAATGACAGTAAATAAACATGACATTATTGTTTTTATCTATGCAAAGCTTGTTTTTTGTTTTTGACTGGATTTTGTCTTGGACTCCACCAAAAGTGTACTTCGAGCCTGTAAAAAGTTACACTTTTTGCGTGAGAACAGCTTGCTGTTCCACACTACAGATTGCAATAACATAACAATTTTGAAACATTACATAAACCAAAATCCCTGCTAGATCGTGATTTAAGGGATTTGTTTGGAGGAACTTAAATGTCAGTCATCCTTTTGCTAAAAGTATTCAGCTAAGACAACTCCCTGCTTAAAAAAAAAAAAAAATGTTAAGTGGACCTGACGTTTTAAGGACAGCCAGCAAGAACATCAGTGGATTGGCTGTGACTGAGGGGAACTCTGGTAGAGAGAAGTACAGAAAATCATGGAGTGTCAAAGCACAATAAAACAACTATATTAATAATAATCTTTTATATAGTGAAGGTGTGCAACCATGCATTTTTTTTTTTTATTTACTAAGTAAAACAAGGATACTCAAAAGTGAATGCTGAGTAAAGACAAACCTTTTTCTATTTATTTTATGAGTACTTGGCTACCAGGGCTCACAGTTTAACCTATTATTAGTTTTAGTACATTGTAGTATTTATTTTTGCCAGGGGTCACTGACTGTCATTTAAAATCATTTAATTCTGATGATTTATTTATAATTCTTTTGCATTTAAAAAAAACAAAACAAAACATTTAAGAACAGCTGATGATGAATGATTTAAAATGACTTGAACATTTTTACATGGAGTGTGTAGTCCATATGCTAAATTATTCGTGAGTGAGAGTAGTAAGGAAACTCAAGCTGTTAAAAAAAAAAAAAAAAAAAAAAAAAAGTTTAGAATAAATGATGCTAAAAGGCAATGTTGCATATAAAGGAGAATTTAAAGGGGAACTGCAGGTTAAAAGCTTTATTGTATTGTAAAGCTAAGGTTTTTGAACATTTTTTTTTTTTTTTTTTTTTTTTTCCAGAAGCCTAATTTTAGAATCTAAAACTTCTTCAGACAAATTTGTATATAAATATTTCAATCTATATAGCCTGACTTTGCTGCTTCCAGTTTTATGACCAAGCATATTAAGCATGAAACAGAAGCCGGTAGGTCTAATCAGATGCGAACAAGTGGCATCCATTACAAAAGAGATTCCAATGTGATGGTAGAGTTATGAGTGCAGGTGTCTGTTTACCTGTATTCTTTTAAAAGCAATGTGTCCTGTAGGGCAGCTTTCTTTGCACATATCACCCAGAGTGATGCCAGTTTGTTGCTGAGGAAACTGTTGGGTCTCCAGTTTGTATTGCTGTGGGCTGATGTAGTAACCAAACTGGAGACAGCATCATATGGTGTCACAATGTACCCATGCTTCTTACAAGAATTCTTCCAGTGATTGTGTGTGAGTGTGAAACTTAGAATGAAGGGATCCTCCAATGAAAATTTAAAGGACCCTTTTTTTTTTTTTTTTTTTTCCTGCAGCAAGCCCTTGGCCATGGAGCTCGCAGATACCACATTTCATCTGTCCTGTGCCAGAGAGCCAAAGTGGCCATGAGTCAGTTTGAGCCTAATGAGTATATCAGCTATGAGAAGTTGGACAAAAACATCAACATAGTACGCAAACGGTAATAAAGATATTAACTTTTTTTTTACCATTTAATCCACTACACAGTGGCCTCTCTGTGTATTAATGTTACCTATGTTGCTTTTTCCCTGTGAGTACATAAAATTTTTTGAATGATTCTTCTGCAATGTTATATTGTCCTCAAGCATTGTTCCCAATCTCATAACAATTTTATTTTTTGTTACCCCTTACCAGCTTGGATCGCCCCCTAACCTTGTCTGAAAAGATAGTGTATGGTCACCTTGATGATCCAGTTAAGCAGGATATTGTTCGAGGCAAAACTTACCTTCGTCTGCGGCCAGATAGAGTGGCTATGCAAGATGCCACAGCACAGATGGCCATGTTACAGTTTATTAGTAGTGGTTTACCCAAAGTGGCTGTGCCATCCACCATCCATTGTGATCACTTGATAGAGGCCCAGTTGGGCGGAGAGAAAGATCTCAAGAGAGCAAAGGTAAAGTTAATTGAAGCAACAAAATTATGTGGATTTACTAATAGTCAGTGGCTCTGTTTTAATACCATTAGTGACATGGAGGATTGAAAAATGAGGCCAATGAATTCAGCAAGGTTATTTTTTGTATTTGAATAACTGACTTTTTTTGGTGTTACTGATCCTTTAATAAAAATATCTGACCAGCTTAGCCCTCTGTGCTTTCAGCATAAAGGTGGGTGTAGACAGTTGGCACATTTGGCATATATTTGCAGATAGACAATATTCTGAATCATTCATTCGGACAGCAGTAAGGTGCCTGCAGATGAGATGATCTGGCCTTACCAATAAAGATTTATTCAATAGGGCTGAAATATTATTGCTTAGTAAAATCTTTCTTGCAGTATACACAGAAAAATTGCCTGTGGCATGCCTGTGTCATCAAAGTAATTGTTCCTTGTTTGATAACTTTTAGTGAATCATTTATCAGATTCCTTAATCTAGGTGGATTTGGTAACCTGCCAAATTTCTTTTAACTGGTACCCAGCAAGCATGTGCATGCAGATATTTGCATGGTTTCTTATTTCATAATCCTAAACCTCTACCAGTGATCTACCACCTACATATTTTGGTTAGCAGGTCAATGGTGCTCGCCTAACAATTTACCTAGTTTGGCAAATTTCCTGCAAGTTTTTTAAATGAAAGACATTTTAAAATGGGCCCAGAAGGTAATGTTAATAATTACTAGCATTCAGACTTTAAAAGAACAGTCCAGTCCGATTAATAAAAAGTAATGTGTGTTGTAAATGCATAATACATTTTTTTTTCTAATATACTTAGTCAGTCTTTTATGTGAGCAAAGGAATTAATTGTTCCATCTGTGTAGCAGTACATAGCTCCTTCTATGTTTACTTCCTAGTTGGATTCTTTTGCCATTGACACAATGGTGTCTCAAGAAGGTCAAAATTAATAGTTAACGAATTACCATAGGCAGTTACAATACTTACAGCTAATGGTGTATGCTGTCAGTAGCAAGTGCTGAAATTGCGCATGAGAGAGACCAAATCCATATACAAAGAAAGTCAATGTTTCAGCCCTTTCTTTAAGAAATGCTTTTGCTGGGTTAACTACACCTTTCAGAGAGATGGATGACGGCTTAAAGGTTCTGATTGGTTATTTAGCCTTATCCAGCCTGTCAATCAATTCCTTAACTCATCGGTTCTCAACCTTTTGAGAACCACAACCCCAGGCTGTGACGTCACAGACTGACGTTTCACCTGAACGTCATCTCATACGTGTATCACGTGGTGACGTTTTGGGCCGACGTCACCCCGCAGGAACCCTTATAAGAAGGGTCCTGCGGGTGCTTCCGGGTGCCGCAACGGTTTTCGACCCCCATGGGATGGTCGTGCGACCCCCCACCGGGGTCGCAGCCCACAGGTTGAAAACCGCTGCCTTAACTCAAGATTCCAACCTAAACTGCTGAAGAGGAAGTGGCTGAGAGGGAAGGAGCTTCAGTACCAAACTGGTGCTAAATTGTGAAGGGATTAAATAAATAAATTATGACAGAAAGCTTTTATTTAACAGTGCCAAACAGACAGCAAATAACTGTTCATGCCTAAACTGTTCCTTTAATGTAAAACTTCTGGTGTTACATTTGTTATGTTCTCTGCATTTTAGGATATTAACCAGGAGGTGTACAACTTTTTGGCAACTGCTGCAGCCAAGTATGGAGTTGGTTTTTGGAAACCAGGATCTGGCATCATTCATCAGGTATATCCTACCCGTATATATTTGTATGTGTCTACTCTTTCATTTCTCGCTAGGGAACAAGTTAGTCTGTGCGGCTGGAATCTCACCTTTTGTTTTCCTTTTAGAAAGACTTTGAAATATATTTACAGTAGCAAGTGGCTTGCTCTAGAAAATTAAGCTGTTTATCCTGTGTAGATCATTTCAAAGAGAATTATACCTGTGAAATATATAGCTGATTGTGCCCAGCATCAGTATATCAAATGTACTGAGGCAGAATCCGCTTTCATCAGTCTGTACATGTGCTTTTGGTGTGTTTCAGTGAAATTTGGAAGGGGGGTGGATACTTGTGGTGGTCTATGTCACACACATAAGGGAAACGTTTATTTCAGTATCCTAAGCAAAGGATTGTAAGATGAAAGCTGATTTTGACTCAGTACAGTGTATATACAGTTCTTCTTTAACATTATCATTCAACCCTTTTGATTTAGTTGTAATCTGATTGATGTACTCTTCCAGTGTATTTTGTGATTATATTCTGTATTTGCAGTGTAAATGTGAGACTAACTCAAGGTCACCTTTTCAGCATTTAATGAAACTGTGTGTAGGAACAAGTTAAGGCTGTATTTCTAGGCCACAATATGCCAGGTGATGCGTTTTTTTTTTCCCCTTATCAAGTGTTTGTACTTAGGGAGAGATGCCAGGAATGTTACTCAACCACTTTCCCTATCCAGAAGGAGAGAGTTCTATAGTTCTGACTGGAAAACAGACTTCTTAAACCCACATATTTATAATGTCCTTTTAAGCAATATTTATGTTTTCTAAACTATGAATTTTTTTTTTTTTTAACAAAAAAGGCAGCTACTCAACTTAATCTGAAGATGTAGAGCTTTTAATATACAAATATGCAAATCAAATGACTATTTATAGGGCATCATGTAGGAATCTTAATACATTATTATATTGTGCATAAACTACATGATTCAGATATTTTCACTCCAGGTATGGAAACCCCAGGGAACACAATTGCACAAAAATTCTGTGTATTTTGTTCTTGAAATTTATTGGGTTATGTATCCTTGTAGAGGCTGCATGAAGTAACTGGTATGACTAAGGAATAGGTTAGCTTGGGGAGAAACAAAGGAAATATATTGGATACAATTCCATGTGGAAGAATTTTAATCATGAAAAAACTAATTCTGTATTTTTTGCCATGTCAATGCCAAGTTGGGCATTCCACATAAACTCATAACATGTCTTGTACCTTCCTGGAGTGATGCTATGTACACAATTTCCTACCAGTGAACTCTAGTGTTTTATTTTATTTGACATTGATAGTTACCTATACTATCCATGAATGGTAAGGTCTTAACCCATTAAGTTAAAGCTGTCCAGTATTGTTCTTGCATTTTTTTTTTCTTTCTACATATTATGCAAGGAAACTTATGTCTTTTTTTTTTTTTTTTTCTCTAGATAATCCTGGAGAACTATGCTTTCCCAGGAGTGCTTCTAATTGGGACAGATTCTCACACCCCCAATGGAGGTGGTTTGGGTGGCATCTGCATTGGAGTGGGAGGTGCTGATGCAGTGGATGTAATGGCTGGTATTCCCTGGGAGCTCAAGTGTCCAAAGGCGAGTTTCAAAGAAAACAGATACCTATATATAAAGTATATTTATTCAAATGTTTCCTTTTTGATGGTATTGTGCATTCAGGCCCCTCATTATATGGATATTTATGTGTATTGGCAGATGCATTCATTCTTAAGGCAAGCAGCATGACTTGAGTATATAATATAGCATCGCAAAGGGGATATTTTGTCCAAAGTTCTGTTTCTAACTAATCTAAATTGCCTCCTTGTGTAAATACAAAATCCAAGGTCACATGAATAGCTGAGAGAGGATTTCCCAAAATAAATTGTAAAATGCTTTACTTATTTCCTAAATATTACTGTCTTTTAGGTCATTGGTGTTAAACTGACAGGAGAGTTATCTGGCTGGACCTCACCTAAAGATGTCATTCTAAAGGTGGCTGGAATCCTGACTGTTAAAGGGGGTACAGGAGCCATTGTAGAATACCATGGGCCTGGTGTTGATTCTATTTCCTGCACAGGAATGGCCACCATTTGTAACATGGGAGCAGAGATTGGAGCCACCACCTCAGTCTTTCCTTACAATAACCGCATGAAAAAGTATCTCGACAAAACTGGACGTGGAGGTGTGTGGAATTTTCCTATAATTTAGGCAGTTAGATTTCACTGTTTAAAATATTACATGGAAAGCAGTGTTTCTTGCAGCCATACCTGTCTGACTAGTACTTTGTGGCAGTGTTTCCAGCTCCCTAAGGCAATTACTATCTGTCATCACTTATTGAATTCCCCTATCCTCTCCTCTTTCCATTGCTTGTTTGGTAATATTTGCTGTTTAACCAATCATTCCATTGAGTGTGTTATTTTGAGGTTTTGTCTTGAGAGGCTGCTGTTATTTTTTTCATAGATTGCGTTAGTGTTTATGATTTGGATTGTTGGGGAGTTTGTTTTTCCAGTGCCTGGCTAGTGCTGTTCTTGCTGCAATTAGGATGTGCGTGACTTTATTATAATTATTATTATATAAGATTTTTATTTTTTTAAATTTTCTTGTTCTGTAGCTAGTTTTGTAGGTTTCCTGAAAGTAGTGCCATGAAAGGTTGAGGTTTTATCTTTTGTTTAGTCAATTTGAATATCTCTTCCCAGTAGTTTTGGATATTCGGGCATGTCCAC
The DNA here is from genome assembly GCA_019650415.1 of Pipa parva. NCBI lineage: Eukaryota > Metazoa > Chordata > Amphibia > Anura > Pipidae > Pipa > Pipa parva. The sequence goes on along the minus strand of WMED01010140.1, from coordinate 6,598 downwards.
CAAGTGTGTAGCAGGTTGCCTACATCCCCACAGTTTCACCAACATTTATCATTAGTTATTGGGTATATCCAAACATACTTTTAAGAGAGGCAAAACCTATTTGGTGAATACATGGGGAGCTAGAGTATTCAGATGGCCTAACAAGCACAGTCACCAGATTTTAATCCTATTGGCCTAATGACCTATGATGATCATTGGGGGGAGGGGGGGAAATGTTCTACAGGCCAGTCACACCTCTTGGAAGAGATGCTGTTATTGAAGAATTTGTCATTGTAGTTGTCAGGTCTCAGGGCAAACATCTGCAAAGCTGTATTTTCTTGAAATGCAAAATTTGAATTGAACAATTGCACGAAAAAAGCTTGGCTTGACTTCTGTCAGTGTATTGACTAGAAGTTCTTGTTAATTGTATCTTGATCAAAAGAAATGTAGTGTAATTTCTCTTGATTGCAAATGTTTGCTTCTCAGTTTGTGTAGGGGTCTGCTTTCACTTGCTTTTATTCCATAAAAATACCTGTGTCCATTTACATTGTCTCTTATCTCCATCCAACCAGACGTTGCTGCTTTGACAGATGAATTTAAAAGTAATTTAGTACCTGATGAGGGATGTGAATATGATCAACTGATTGAAATCAACCTTAATGAGGCAAGTTAATCAATACTATGAAATACATTGTATCTGGGCCTGTCTGGAAAATGCAATTAATTTAACTTGGTGGAAATCTTAATAGACAAGATGCCAGTAGTTTTCAACTTCTTATAACTATTTTCATTTGACTAATGTATAATAGGAACATTGTTCACGTTAGCATCACTCACAACCTAAGCATAGGTTGATGGAGGGCTTATGTCCCCTTTAAAGTGGACCTGTCAGGGTCTGCTCCGATTCCAGACTTGAATCTCAAGTCTGGTTGTGCGGGGCTAAAAGTATGATTGACATTTTAGCTCCTCCAATCAGATCCGTTAAATCACGATCTAGCAGGGATCTGATTGGAGGAGCTAAAATGTCAATCATTTAACTCCGCCCAACCCAACTTTTGATTCAAGTCGGGCGTCCGAGAAGAAAAGAAGCAGGGAGTTTGCTTCTTTTACTACAGTCTTAGCTGAATGTTTTTCTCTCTTAGCTCAAGCCACACATCAACGGTCCTTTCACTCCAGATCTTGCTAATCCTGTGTCCGAAGTGGGGTCTGTGGCAGAACAGAAAGGCTGGCCATTGGATATCAGAGTTGGTGAGAAATTCTAAGATTCTTACTTAGAAAAGCAAATGGTGCAGAGAAATAAGTGAGTGGGAGGGGGGTCCTATTTTCAGACTGCTTTTTGTTAAGATGCAATGTATGCTTAGGATTTTTTTTATTGTTTGTACAAAGATCCATCAGGACAACAAAGAACAATAGGTGGTACCAACTGACGACTACATGTCAGAATTTAAGGCCTTTTCAGACTTTGCATTTTGAATCCGATGTTAAACTGCCATCCAAACTCATAGATAAACCAGTTAAACTACAACACATTATTTTGCATGGTACAACACATTTCAGCAGTGTTTACTACAACAAATGGCATTAATATACTTGAAAGTTGCTTTGTTATGAAAGCCCATTTAAAGTAATGGCCTACAGTTTCATATTTTATTTCTGACCCTTTTGACTACTATTTAACAGCTGGCATCAATGTCGGATACTGCCCTTAAGACAGTAGCAGATTTTGTTGTGCCAGTAATAAGGCTGTCATCAAAACGCTGATGAAACACCTCTAAAAAACCTGTCCTGTTGATTTTAACTGTGAGAATGGGTGAATGTTACTTTACCAATGTAATCACAAGAAAATGCATTTTTCAATAGAATGCCTTCTAGTGCCATATGACGCCAGCTTTAAGGATACAATATGGGGGTGGGGGAAGGGGATGTGGCAACTCACTTCTGCAGGTTCCCTACCAAACTCAGTCAAATTCCCAGAGTCAGGTGTGTTTTATGTTTATTAAAAAAAAAAAAAAAAAAGCACAGTGGGAAGGGCAGCTCTGCTATCAGCGACTCTTTAAAATTTCTAATTTTTATTTTTATTCTTGCTCTACCCAGGATTGATTGGAAGCTGCACCAACTCCAGCTATGAAGATATGGGGAGGGCAGCTGCTGTGGCCAAACAAGCCCTGCAGCATGGACTAAAGTGTAAATCTCAGTTTACCATCACACCAGGCTCTGAGCAGATCCGGGCTACCATAGAGAGAGATGGCTATGTGAGTACAGTATATATAGTTTGCCAGTTCCCTTAAGAAATGTCCAACCTTTGTGAATTTGCTAATAACTTGACACTTACACTCCCTTATTAAATGCACAAAAGATTACAAATATACAGATTTCCAAAAATTGGAACTGCTAATCTTTTATATTACTCACATTACTTTTTATGCATACAATATATTTTGACATTATTTTCTATGTATTGTAATATGCCTTTCTCAAAGCATAATTGGGGGACATGAGTACAGTCATGGTTAAATCTACCCTCTGCAAGAGATAAGACATGGTTAAACAGTGGTAGCCCATAGTCCAATGTATAATTTATTTGTTACATATACAGCACATACTGTGTCTAAAGAATGATTGTGATTTGAAAGTATTGTTTTTGTGTTTTTTGTTAGTTACTATGAGTTGTCTATTATACATATCTAGACTGCGAAATATGCTCTTCCTAAAGTCCACCCTATTTAATATAAATAAAATGCATTAGAACCTTTTCTATACCACTGACAGGCAGCAGTCTTGCGTGATGTGGGAGGTGTTGTACTTGCAAATGCCTGTGGACCTTGTATTGGCCAGTGGGACAGGTATGGCAACTATACATATACTTTGTTATATTGCAATGACAGATGTGGGATCTTCTCAAAGATCATAAATATGGTAACATTTGTTTGATGTATACTTTAGGAAAGACATTAAGAAGGGAGAAAAGAATACCATTGTGACCTCCTACAACAGAAATTTCACTGGAAGAAATGATGCAAACCCTGAAACCCATGCCTTTGTTACCTCTCCAGAGGCAAGTGTATTTGTGTTGGTCGCATTGCATTTGGTGGCATTGGCTTTCTGTATAAATATTTACTACCATATGCAGTCACCATTCTATGAAGGCAAAGGTGGAGGATATGTTTGTTAATGGATGCGTTTTTGGAAAAATAGGCTCCTTAATTTTTCACTGTGAAGATGGCAAGAATTTTGAAAGAATGCCTTTCTATAGGTTAACTGCACTGCCCACACCTAATGAGTATTTTAACTTAAAGGTACAGCCCATCCCAAATGGGGAAAAAAAACTGTTTACTAAGAACTTTTTCAAATATGTTTTTTTAAATAAGTTAAATTTCGAACCTGCAAAGAAGTGCTATACAGCACCCTGCTGGTATGATGTGCACCCTCTTGCTGTGTGTTCTAGGAAGTGCCTTTGCAGGGCTTCAGTAGGTGCACGGCTGGTGAGGAAATGTGCTCCTGATAGGAGGTATCTCCTGCTTAAGGAGATAAAGTTCTTGGTAAACATAAATAATTCTGACTAGACTGTTCCTTTTAACTAGATCAATATCATTCTTTACATGTTGCTCAGGGCCAAGTAGTACATACAATCCATTTTGTTTCTTAAGACCTAATGTTCACAGTTGCTTTACTGCCTTGCTGTCTATTAGAACTCTCAGTATGTTTTGTTAACAGAATTCATGTTTTATAGATTGTAACTGCTTTATCAATTGCTGGAACTTTGAAGTTTGATCCAGAGAGAGATTTTCTGACTGGCGCAGATGGAAAGAAATTCAAGTTGCTGCCTCCAGATGCTGATGAGCTGCCTAAATCAGTATTTATAATTTATTATATTTATATTTTTTGTCTATTTTTAAATACACCTATAACAAGCAGTAGAAAGACAAGATTTTTGTTTATCCTTTTTACAACTGCAGTGTTTCACACATATTAAAATATATATTGTATAAGCTATTTTAGGAAAATCTTTAACACAGACTAAAAAATAACAAATCACATTTTTACTTCCGTTCCTATTGTAGAACTTTGACCCTGGTCAAGACACATACCAGTACCCACCCAAGGATGGAAGTAACCTGCATGTGGATGTTAGTCCTACTAGCCAGCGCTTGCAACTTTTGGAGCCTTTCGATGGTTGGAATGGGAAGGATTTGGAGAACATGCAGATTCTAATTAAGGTACTTTATTGCCTTAGACTTTTTCTGTTAATTACAAAACACATCAATATTCCTTTTTCCTTTGTGGAAAATAGAAGGTAAGTAATTAGTAGTTTTTTCATAAGGAACTTTTAAAAGCTTAAGCTGCTGTCCAGGTCTATGCTTAATTAACACTTAAAATTCAGTGTTTTCAAGGTACAATATTAGAATAAAATGGCTTATCCAGAGCATGAAAATTGTAAATTGCTGAACTTATAATCATTCTTGCAGGTAAAGGGAAAATGTACAACTGACCACATCTCTGCAGCTGGACCCTGGTTAAAATTTAGAGGACACCTGGACAATATTTCCAACAATTTGTTAATAGGAGCCATTAACATAGAGAACAACAAAGCAAACTGTGTAAAGAACTGTCAGAATCAGGAGTATGGAGCTATTCCAGATGTTGCACGCTATTACAAGGTGATGACTTTAACATCCGGTATTGGAACTATCTTAACTGTCACATGAGTTTTGCTGTGTTCTGTGAAAATGCACCAGAAATTGTATACATTTTTTTTTTTTTTTTTTTTTTTTACATTTCTCTTTAAAGGCACATGGCATTAACTGGGTGGTGATTGGTGATGAGAACTATGGTGAAGGATCCAGCAGAGAGCATGCTGCTCTTGAACCACGACACTTAGGAGGCAGAGCCATTATCACTAAAAGCTTTGCCAGGATTCATGGTGAGTTGGCCTGTTTAATCTCAGAGTGAGTTTTATTACTTTAATGGGGAACCTGTTAGCTATGTTGCCTAGTGATGAAAACTATGGCTCTGGTAAGAGACCTTCACTATACAGTCTAACAGCTCACACAAAGTATAACATTCTTTTCCAAATTACCCTTTTAAGAAGAGTGAAATAGACAGAGCACCGCTTCCTTTATTTTCCTCCTGTAAGGTCCTGTGCTGTTAATATAGATCTTGCTTGATCTTATTTACGTAGTCACAAATCTGCAGAGTTATGGGCAACACTAGACTTGGCTAAACATCTAAGTGGGAAAATTACTTCTTTTTCAGAAACCAATTTGAAGAAGCAAGGACTTCTGCCACTCACCTTCTCAGACCCATCAGACTATGATAAGATTCACCCAGAAGATAAGATTACACTTGCTGGACTTAAAGACTTAGCGCCTGGAAAGGTAAACCTAAAACCTAATGTATAGCCTTATAGGAACAGTAGATCTACTGCTATCTTCTTGCTTCATTTGTTTAACTTTTGCTCAAAGACAGGACCTTTAGTAGCTTAAACTTACTTTCAATGCAGTAGGACTTATAGGGTGGCCACTTGATATGCTTTTCTCAATTCTTAATCTACCAGAACAAATAGCCAAGCAACCAATTCCAGAAAAGAGAAAAAACTTAAACAAGGACTACAAAGCAAAAGGTCAGGCCAAACATAACCATCTTGAAGAGAAGAAAAGCAACCATTTCAGAATTCTAGGAACCAGTGAGCTAACCTGTGTCCCTCAAAGAGACTGAGAAACATTTAACTTTAGGTATAAAATCTCCTTTTCGCCAAGGTCTCCTGGGTTGCACAAGACCATGAAAAAATACCAAAGTAGGTGCTTTACATAGCTGGTCAAAAGAAGGCTGGTGACCTAACTGCTCAGGAAGTACTCTCATCCCTAGTAGAATAAGCAGTAATCCTAGTAGGAGGAACACTTCTCTGAAGACCATAAGCTTTCTCAATAATCATCTTTAACAAGCGGGCTATTGAAGATTTTGGCACAGGCTTACCTCTGTTAGCACTATCTGGGAAGACAAACACTCTGATGATAAAATCTTTCTGTGCTTTCCAAATAGAATAGGGATGGCAGATACCTCCTGTCCAAGGCATGAAGACATTCATTATTTTTTTTTTTTTATTATTAGGACAAAGATAACACATTTGTTATGAAATGGGGACATCCCCTTTTGAAAGGAAATTTAGAACCGTATGCAATACCGCCTTGTAAGATTAGAAAGGCTAAAATAGGTTTCTGACAGGATAGAGTTGTAATCCCAAAAGTATATGAAGCAGAAATGGCTCTACCAAGAAAGCAGACCACAAGGACAGGAGCTACTGAGAAACACCATGAAGTGGTTTGAAGTGGCATCTTGCAGAACTGACAGAACCAGGTTCAAATGCCAGGCAGGAAAAGGATGCTTGTAAAGAACGATATGTGCCACCCTTTTGAAAGAATGTGTGAACATTTTCATGAGGGCTAAATGTTCTTGGGGGGGGGGGGGAAGTAAGGCTTAAACTTGGATGGACTTAACCAGGCATAACTAAGGAAATCATAACAGACTTGAAAGGCAGAATTGAATAAGGGAAAGACAGATGTAGAATATCGACGGCACCCTGCAGTGGTATTAGTTGGGTTAAGACAGATTTAGAATATCG
>WMED01010138.1:0-15922 GCA_019650415.1 Pipa parva | reverse complement strand
GGATAGCAGGGGAGACAGTGGGGCAGACACTGGGGAGGACAATGTGGCAGACACTGGGGAGGACAGTGGGGCAGACACTGGAGAAAAGCAGGGTAGATATTGGGGCAAACACTGGAGAAGATGACGTAGTAGACACTGGAACAGACAATGTGTATTGGTGAAAATAGTGGTGCAAACACTAGGGAGGACAGCGGGGGGGTTGGGTGGTGCCCGGGGCCCAGACACTTAGGCTGTATGGGGCCCCAAAATTCCTGATGGCGGCCCTGGGCTCCAGTAGGGCAGACATTTTACAGAGAATAGTGGAATCTTATGATTAACACTCAACAATCACTTCAGTGAGGCCAATTACTCTGCCAATGGTTGTGCATTGAAGACTGCAAGACAGATTTCTGCACCAGTGTGGCTGAAATATCTAATTGACTAATTATTAAGGGTGCCTGCATACTGTTGGCCATAGATTATAAATGCTCAATGATATCTCACATGCACACTTTTACTAGTGTGCACTAGTGTGCACACTTTTACTAGTGTGCACTAGTGTGCACACTTTTACTAGTGTGCACTAGTGTGCACACTTTTACTAGTGTGCACTAGTGTGCACACTTTTACTAGTGTGCACTAGTGTGCACACTTTTACTAGTGTGCACTAGTGTGCACACTTTTACTAGTGTGCACTAGTGTGTCTGAAGGGCAGAGAAGATGTAAAGACTTCTTTTTGTAAGCATCTGCTGTAGACTTGTGTCCTTTATAAAAGGTCAACATTTGAATTTCCTTAAAGGCTAGGAAATGTTTTCACAATAAAAATATTGCTTTCTCGTGTCACTAAGATCAGGAAGACGTGAATTCACTTCAAAGTATTCATGAAGCACCTGACAGACTTGTAGAACAAGTTTAAAACTATTAAATCTAAGGTGCTATCTCTAATAAATGACGTATTCAGCTGCATAATACATGGTTATCTACAGCAAAGTGCTCTAACACCACTGTAGATACGCAGACTAGCTCATTAATTTAAATAAGTCCAATTCTTAAATGCAACCTGCATGGAAATGAAGATTTAGGTACAATACAATGCTCAAGTCTACCTGGGATTATACAGTTTAGCCAATTTAATAAGTTAATAGTGTCTAAGGGATGAGATCAAGCTCTAAATGAAATCAAACAGGTTAATATATTATCTGCCAGTAGTTTAGAATTCCTTCTCATCTCATTTAACACCTGTAAAATGATTTGCCCTGATCATACAGTATATTCGTGAAATGTAGTTTGCAAGGCAATACTGAACTTTGTATATTTCATAAGTTTCCCTTTTTAAAGGAGAACTAAACTTTGGCTTAATCCCATATTAAACCAAAAGGTCTGATAGATAAGAACACAATAAAACTTAAAACACTAAGATCAAAATCACTATTACGAAGTTATAAGCTCCTGCATTGCATTATTTCCTGACAGTACCAGGCATCCATTTTGTTCAACTTTCTCAGACACAAACTCAAGACCTATGCTGCTGACCCTAGTATGTGAGTGTTTGAGAGAAGGAGGGGGAGCATCTCAAATAGCAAAATGCACTGTAAAAAAAATAATATGAGAGACTTGTAAAACGTAATGTATGAGTAATAAAATTAACTATAAAACAAATGGGGCTTAAGAAAAATTAAAGGTAATTTACATCTTAAACTAGTGTTTTAAATTTAGCACCTCATGCTGTAGTAAAGAGGAATTTAAACCTCCAAATGAATATTCATAATATACATGATTATGCTTATAGTCTTTTTTGCCTCTAAGCATCTTTAATACAACCTTACAGTTTATCATTAACTGTGTTGATTAGAATGTTCAGGGCACCTGAAGCTAAATGAGCAGACAAGATACAAAATCCAATCAGATGCAAGCAAGCGGATCATGCAGACTCAACAGGGCCAGACTAACTGGTATAAAATGGAACATTTCTAAGACCGACCAAAATAGGGTTGCCTAACTTGACCAACAATACAAATGATTTTGTTTTTTGAGCTTACATCTATAATAATGATTTTGTAGTGGTTGAAAGTGCATTTCATTTCATTTTAAATTGCATTGTATAATAGCAAGTAATGAACAACATTGCGCCAGCTACAATAGGTAATAGAGCTGTGTTTAGAAAGTAAAAGATGGCAAAGTGCAGACCAAAAAGAGTGTTAAATATCACACTGCAAAGTCTGGAGATATCAAAATTAGGCCTAATATCTGCAATCTTGCTATAAAAATTACGTTTGATTTTGGTTTTGTGATCACCTACAGAAAATAACATTTCATAGGCAGTAAAATATATTAAAAACTTTAGTTTTACATATTAGGGATAAATCAGTTAATTGAGCCATGAAGGATATCTATATGGTGCAGATTTGTTAGCAATAGATAAAAGTGGTATATAGAAGAAAATATTGTTGATAAATAGAAATTTATTCCAGCTCAATAGACCGTGCACAGAATTCCCAGTGGTACAGATCACAAGGTCAAATGTTTAGATAAGAGAGAGGAAGCTTTCACCTTCAGAAAAAGGAAATATTTAATTGAAAGGTCAGTCAAGATGTGGAAAACAGGATGTACTGTTGACAAACACAAGAGAGGGTTCAATGCATGGCTTAGCAAAAAGAGTTATGAATTATGATTTTAACAGAATATTAAAATCCAAAGAGAAAACTGGACTGCCTCTTTAGGATCACAGTGGAAAGGACTGTTTTCATTGTTCTTTTACCAGACTGCAAATTGCTTTTATGCCTTACAGGAAATAGATGTGGCATGGCAGTATCATTCAGAAAGTGGTACAACTTTTTTCTATGAACAAATAACTTTCTGTAATATGTACTATAAATACAGTGTATATGTAACAGCATTTTAAAGGGAGTCCTTCCTGACCCAGTATAAAGGAGCATTATTAGGGTCTGACTTACCTTAGAACCTAGTGCATTCATTCATTACACATAGTTTGGAGATTCAATCATAATCATGTCTCATTATTAACATTTTACATACTGGCGTACATTAATTAAATTATAAGATTCTTTAAAATACTTGACACCTGTGCTTTTTTCACTGTTATAATTGATGGCTTCTGTGGGCTAAGAATACCTGATTTCTGTCATGTAGGGTCTGATCCGACTGCTTTTAGACCATCCGAGGAAGGGAAGTGGGGCTTCTCCTCTTGGAACTCTGTAAAATTGTGTCCCAGGCTGTACCATTTGCTCAATAAATAAAGGTTTTGTACAATAAATGCTACTCTGCAAGACTGAGTATTTTATTAGTGGCCAGAGTTAAAGGAATTAAGTAAACTATAATCTATAAACATAATCCATTGTATTTTATAATCACCTTTAGAGTTTGGTGACCAGATCTTTCCTTTCACTGGGAACACATTTAAAAATAAAATAATTTAAAAAAAAGTAGAAGAGTAATTGTTTAAGGGGTTTATGTGTAAGCTATATATAAAACACCTGTTGCACAGCTATTGAGTTCTGAAACTCATTACCATAAACCAGTGCAGTCTACTTCTAATTTACAACCCCCATGTATCAAGTGTATATAAGTATCTAAATTAAAGGCAATGATTTGTCAACATTTAGTAGTGCATACATGCCAACATCACCCTTTAAAAAGAATGACAAATAAAATATTCATTGTTCAAACATGCATGTCTGTATAGAATATTGTTGATAATTATAGCACACATTAAGCATATTTCATAAATCTTCTTTTAAAGGTAATGTTGGCATGCATATAGTAGCAGGGTCCTTTAAAACTGAACGCATATAAAATATACACTCTGCACTTCTGAATTGTTAGATTTCTGCTGCTGAATGGTGTTTCACTTGTCTTTCTCTTTAAAGGGTTATGTTGGCAAGCTTGCATGACTAGTGTTGCCAAATTCTTTTTCTAGAGCACATACAGTATCTCTAGTTTGCTTATTGGAATCCCTTTGATGAGGAATGGCATGCTGCTCACTACTAAAACTTTAGTAGTGCCTACTATGGTTCTTCTAATTAAAGTATAAGAAAACTGAAACTGTCTCTTAGAGAAAACCCATAGGGCAGTGGTTCTCAACCTTTTTATTGCCGTTGACCCTTTAGTATAATTTCCCGTTATTTGGCGACCCCCATTTATTAATTATTATTGGGCAACCCCATTTAATCCTTATATTTCCAATGGTCTTAGGTGACCCCAGGCAAATCATCATTTGACCCCAAATGGGGTCGCGACCCACAAGTTGAGAACCGCTGCCATAGGGGTTGTAGTCAAGGGAAGCAATGTGAACCCTATTGTGATGGCACAAAAATCCTGTTATTCTGCTTCTTAACTAAGTGATGCAATGAAGTTGTTAGATTCTGTTTGCTAAAGGATAGTGCTTCCTGTATTTCTCTGTTTTATTTATTTTATTGTCACTGATAAATTATGTAGCATAATATTTACTTATATAGGCTCTAAAGATATAAAAGATGATGTTGTTTTTTTTAATAATCAAATGATTGTGTCATTTTAACTGTGGTTCTCCTGATTTCTGAGGATGCGAGGTGTTTGTATTTTCTAGAGGATTGTCCAGTGGATAGTCCCAGTTATTCACTGATATACTTGCTAATTTTAGCGAAATCTCTTTTCTTTTTAAATTGTTGTTCATTTTATGGCAGGATCATGAACCTAGGACTGCTTTAGGCCTCTGCCACTAGATAACTTTCTGAAAATGACAGTTATAGTAGACTTTTGTGGGAAGTGCATCAATGTAGGTATTCCAAAATGTTTAGCTATTGCGCATTCCTGGGCTGATTTTCAGCCTGGTCAGTTGGTGAAGTGGCTTAAATCTTGTTTTGAGCAGGTGACCTGGCATTTATTGGTACAGTGCTACTGTTAAGTCACCCTGATTTTAAGGTAAAGTATCGTTCTTTATGGGGTTAGTATAAGGGGGCAGGGTTGTGAATTTTTATTTAGATATTCAGAACTGTGGCATTCTTTCCTCAAGTTCAGTTGTTTTTATGCAGCTGGATTTTAATCGATACTTAAATTATCATGTACCAGATAATGTTATCCAACTAACTTCTTTTGAAAATGAAAGTTAAGTCATAGCATAAGATACTCTTTAACTGATAACATAGCAGCTAAGGATTTCCGGGTTATAATGTGGCCAGTCCTGGGTAAAATGTTCCTCTCTCAGGCTATCAATCTCTATTTCAGTGAATTATGGGAGGCAGAAGCTGTGCAAGGGTTTTGGGCAGTAGCGGCCCTGGCCCTATTGGCGCCCTAGGCAACTCCCACCTGGTGCCCCCCCTTGCCCCGCACCCCCCACTCACCTCCAACAGCGCCATCAGTAGTAAAAAGAACTGCACGCAATTTCCCCCTGGCACCCGGCGCCCCTAGCATCTGCCTATGTGGCCCAATGGGAGGGCCAGCCCTGGTTTTGGGGTCTGAACTGTAGTGCTATTGGCAGTTGCATATACTGTAGTCTCATTATATGCAGAATGATTTGTAATTTGGCCCAAAACTGAAGTGCTTAACTAGAGGGTATATTCTGTAATTTGCAGATGTGGTCCTAGCTATACAGCTGGATAAACTGTTTTGTTTCAACTACAGTACCTAATTATAATGTGTTTTCAGATTTCATTATGTAAGTATAGAAGAGCAAACAAAAAGGCTTATTATATGACTCATTTATGTGCACTAGCTCTGTGTCATAAATGTCCTTGGTACATCATTGTATATGGTTTTCCAAGGTTTACTTCAAACTTACAAGGGTTCTGTGGGAGTTCAGAAATGAACAGTAAAGCATCTTCTAAATGTGACATACTCAAACGAATAGCAAAGAAATCTCAAGATTGCTGAAATGGCTGTATAATAAGGGATAAATTGCTTGGAGACATACAGTATATTTACTTTGTTGGCCTTGCGAAGGAAGCCTTGCAGTTTAACACTATACATGACGACCCTATGATATCCTCTTCTATTTAAAGCATTTCTTCTAAGTGTAGTTCTGGGGGATTCTGTGCAAATGTCATAAGTGAGTGCAGGAGAATCCAAAGCTTAGAGAGTCCCTAACTGAGTAATAAGGTTCCAGCATGCTGCACTATCATATGTGTTTAGGGAAAAGTGAAATTGGATACATTTATGTATACAAGTGTGTAGTTCTATGCTCTAAAAATTCATGTTTAAAAATGTTTCTGTTTGAATCCATGTGGCAAACTAAACATTATACACAACATTAGATGGGTAATTTACAGGTTAATGTATAAAAAAAAAAAATGTGTAAAGTACTTTTGTTTTAGAAGTACTCATTGGAAACGGCTAGTCTTCCTATAATAATTCACAGTATTGTTAACCTTCAGTGGTTTAGAACAACAGTGACACCAAGTGGCCAATTAAAATAGAAATGTACATTCAGAACATTTAAAAAAGAGGGGCATATAAAATTTTCTATAAATAGAACAGTGGTTTTAGTTCACATTGACTGAAATACGTTAAGAATGGTTTAACACGTTCTTGTTGCTTTCATATAAGTGACATTATGCTGTTGCTTAAACAATAAGAAATAGTTAACTAGATTAGGGGGACCATCCATCCAAACAGGTAGAAATACCATTTGGCAATGATCCATGGGAAATAAATGCAGGCTTACAATGCTGAAAATGATCTTCTTATAGATGGGGTTTTGTAGCAGCAAGAGCTTGAGTAACACTTAAAAAACTCAGTGGGTGATCATAAACACCATACAGTACAAGGATAAATTGGGTTGGTTAACAAGAATAGTGGCTAACAGTGTTATTTTCACTGACAGATGGACACTAACAGTGGGTAAAATGCACAAAAAATACTTCCAGACTTAGGGGGTAATTCAGCAAAGAGCAAACTTACCCTGCGATCCTTTGCATCAGTACGCAGAGACTGTTACGTGTTCGCGGAGTCCTGCACGCGGACATCAGCGAACGCTTTAAAGGGATTCCAGTCTCTGTGAGGCTTGCGAGGCTCAACTTGAGATGCCTCGCAAGACTGGAATCCCTTTAAAGTGTTTGCTGATGTCTGTATGCAGGACACAGCAAACACGTAACAGTCTCTGCATACTGATGCAAAGAATCAGAGGGTAAGTTCACTCTTTGCTGAATTACCCCTAAGTCTAACAGCCTAATTCACCATTGTGCGAAGTGAGCTGCGAAGCCTTTGGCTCACTTCGCACATGGTGTTATGAGCCAGCTGATGTCCTGCACGCGGACATCAGTGAGCGCATTAAAGGAATTTCAGTCTCGGCGAGAGCACTCGAGTCTCCTTGCCGGGACTGGAATCCCTTTAGTGCGCTCGCTGATGTCCGCATGCAGGACATCAGCGGGCTCATAACACCATGTGCAAAGTGAGCCAAAGGCTTCGCAGCTCACTTCGCACAATGGTGAATTAAGCTGTAAATCTTAATTAACATAGAATGGTGTGTGCGTCACAGAGCTGAAATGTATAGATGGACTGCTGTGTTTTTTAGTAATGCCCAAAATGGTGAACTTGTAATGAGGATAAACATGGTGTTCTTAGCAGCTGAAGGAAGTAATGTGTTCTGTCATGTTTGACTTTTTTAAGTGAGCAGGATGAGGAATTAATAAAAATAAATACATTCATTCCCCAGAGACTTCTCCCAGGCAGAATTCTGATCACTTCACACAGGTTTAGGTGAAAAATGTTTTTTTTTTTCTTTTATAGTGAAAATGATTCAATTGCAAAACCACCAACTCTTGTTGCTCATAGCCTGAAACAAACAAAGCAGTAAATTCACAAGAAGCTAAAATATGGAAAGTCTGTTCAAAGTTCTTCACCAACTCTGTTTCCTCTAGTTTTTCCTCTTGGCTCCTTTTCTCCTCCTGTTTGGGTTATGTGTTTGTGTTCGGGGAGTCTTTCATCAAACGGAAAGCTAAAAAAAAACCAGATTCTGTCCAGTGTCTTTACTCTTTGCTAACTGCCTCTGTAGTGAGAAACTCTCCTAAGCCACTCAGTTCTCACACAAAGCCACCTGACCTCTATTTAGGTTCCAGACAGCTCCTCTGACATCCCTAAGACCTGGATCGGAAAAAGTGTTCAGTAATCTGTCCGCAAGCAAGGTGACATGTAAAGCCTATCATCAACATCTCTTTATTCTGCTCCATAATTTTCAGGGATGCATGATCTGTTACTTATTTAATTGTTCACTCCAACAGGCAGAGCTTTGTTGATTAACACTTTGTGATAGGGTTAATTTTGCAGCATTCCAACAGAATGAGTTAAGATATCTATCCATAGGGCAACTCTCTAGATTCCTTGTAATAGTGTTCTACTTCTATGCTCCCAAAAAACCTCATGGACAGTTGTCATGATGATATACGTTTTCTGAACTTAATGTAACACCTACTCATTCTTTTACAGTTCAGTTACTATCTGCTGTTAGAAATGTTTAATATCACCCCCTGAGCAGTTACCTGGTATTACATGAAACCATATGAACACTTCCTGGGACTAGTATTGTGGTAGCAGGTTGTCACATTTGTTTATTTAGATAAATATGGATTGTGTTAACAATGGGGGAAATGTATTAATAGGGCAATGATTTACTGAGGTCTCGTAAAGCAACCAGTCAGCACTTAATATGTACTGGTACGGGAGAGCTGGAATAAAAGCTGACCTCTGACTGGTAGGTCACTAGGCTTCAGTTAACAACTCTCTAGAAAATGCCTATCTTGAAACATTCTGGAGATTGAGTAGTAATTTATAACAACTCAGGGGGTTATTCACTAAAGTGAGAATTCGACTGCCGAATTCTCAAATGGCGGATTCCCATAGCAAATCCGTGACAATTTCCCCATTGTAAAGTAGCGACAATTTTTTAAAGTTAAGACTGTGACAATTTCCCCATAATAAAGTCGCAACTGCGATAATATTCTCATTATAAAGATGTGACTGTGACAGTAGTAGTCTATTGCGACTGTCTTTAGCTGGCGAATTCGCACCTATATGCAACAATTCAGACTTTAGTAAATAACCCTTCATAGTAAAGCAGGAACAGGCCAAACATAAAGAAATATGTGATCAGAGATGAAACAAAGCATTTTGAAATAGTCTTTATTTTTATGAGCTAAAATGTCCTGACATTAGACAACACTGATTCTTCAGTATTTATTGCACTTCCCGCTGTAGTTTGAACAGATATTACAAGTTACCTAGGAGTTCTTTAATAACATAGAAAATTCCACAAGACTGCAAACTCTTACAAGACCCAGAATTATGAGGTGACTTGGGCCTCCTGAATGTTTAATGTCCATGAGTGCCCCAAGATGTGTCAACCAGATACCTAGTTAAAGCAAACCTAAAGCTGAGAGGTACACTGCACCTCTCTGAGCACTAATAATACTTCCACGTTGACATGAGTAATGGAGTGTTAGCACTATTAGCACTGCAGTGCATCACTTAGTGCCAGACTTGTTTTAAAAGGCCCCAACTTATGTCTACTATATTTGAAATCCTTTATATTTAATGATACTCATACCTTTTTTTATTTTTGTTTAAATCATTTACGGATCCTCTCAACCTCCTTTTACTGCTTCCATTCTAAATGGTCACTCTTATTTTTTTTTAGAATCTGTTTTAATTTGACATTAAGTTTCTATGCATAAATTTCCACTGCAATGCAATGACCTAATGATACTAATAATTAAAAGTATTGTGTTGAATCCTACTTTAACATTATTCCTTCTAATTGTAATGCTTGAAGTGAAGAGATGCTGAATTTAAAATCAACCAGTCAAGTAGGTGATGGCAGTAATTATAAGCTCAGTCTGCTATGTAGATGCATGAAATTTCAGTTCTGATTAAAGTGTTCTAATTTGTGAAATATATACCGTCATGTGGCAAAAAGGCCAGAGCGTGCAAAGAGAACATAATAAATATTTCTGGAGACTCTCTGTCCTACCAGATATCATGGGGGTTATTCATCAAAGTCCGAATTTGCCTTGCATAGTGTCTCCGCTTCTGTTTACGTCAATACGATTAGGAAGTCGTGAAATCACTTCTCCTTATTCATAAAGCAGCGGACAGCGTCGGACGCCGTTGCATGCATAGTGCGAAATAGTCAGTCGTACTATAGTAGGATGAGAAGTCATGCGAAGTGAGAACTCCTCCAGTGAAGGGCAGTGACATCAGTCTCATCATATCCCACTAACTATATATAAGTGAAATATACTTATTTTTATATGTCATCTTGTTCATGTTTAATAATAGACTAATTTAGTCGCAGTCACTATTTTTACTTTTGAATGATTTTTTGCCTTACGCAACACTGGAGCCCTGCCATCAAACCCCTCAATTTGCTACTCTTTTGTGGCGAAGGCAAACAGGTGAATTCGGGGCAGTACGCACTGCAGAATCCACTCGTTTGACAGACTCTGTCGCATGCTGAATAGCCAAATTACCTGTGCATGTTCACGCAAATTGAGCTCCGTACATCCGCGACTAGAGTAAGCATCAAAATTGGTCGTGAATTCATTACATTGCAGAGATTGTTGAACAAGCGTAGTTGGAGAAGTCGCGACATGAATTTACAAGACTGTTTGGACTTTGATGAATAACCCCCTACAGTCTTTGCCGGAAGGTGAGTACAGTGAACCTGTTCTATCTTACCATCAGCTGGCAGCATGAAGAATTGTATTTTGAGTATTCACTTTCCGTAAGTAATTTTGTTTTGAATTTTAAAAACAATAATTAGTAAACCAACTATATGATTCATGTTATGTTACTGGTTTAAAATGCAGTTATATGTATATCTACAGGTATGAAATAATTCCAAAGTAATAATTATTAATGGCAATATACTTTAGCACAAAAAGCAAATTGACATTTACTGAGTGCAAGTGCCAGACATAACTAGCTGTCTGGATATTTTCTACGACACTTGAGTATCACCTTTAACATTCTATCAAAACACTGTGAATTGCATCCTATGGGCTTCAAGTCACATTGCCAATGTTATGATCAGATGTTCACTTGACTTGAACAGTTTATCAGAATGATACTGTCAGGATGTCAGATGTTATATGCTGGGTGTCTGTATGGCAGCCGACCCCCACCGCCCGCCTGCCTGCCTTTAGCTACGTCTTCTTGGCACAACTGAATCAGTAGTGCCTGTTCACTTCTGAGCTGTTGTAAATGTTTGTATCAAAGTAATTCTGCCAGGAGCTTGTGACATGGAAAACAGATGTGTTAGGAGAGAGGACCCAGGTTCTGGGATGGATGTGGCCTGGATAGGTGGAGACTTCTAATAGGTTTCCCTTCTTTTTTAATGTACAATTGTGTAGTTAATGCCTATCTTTAGTGCAGGAATCTGACAAAACATGTAAAACTGATATATTCTCACACTAAAGAGGATTTGTTCCTTTGTTTCCTATATAGCAAAGCCCAGGTGCATAATCATGCAAGAGTAATTACTACCATGTGGAGATGAACCTCCTGAGTCATGTTTAATGACCTGAGGGAATTTTCTTCCTGTGGTTTTAAAACACATAGTTAAAAGAGTTAATTTAACCTTCATTGTTTGATGTGTGTATATGTGCCTGTGTGCATATAAATTATGTCTGCAGATCATAGTCTATTCTTCACATGGATTCCATCACATGTTTTTATGTACATTAATTTATCCTTTGAAGTCAGGTATATAGTTTAGTAACTGTTGTGCTAAATGGTAACAAAGGTTTTATCAAGAATTTGTCTTTGAAGGTCCCTGGCAGTATTGAGCTTTGTTGTCAATGGTCATTCTAAGAGTGAGCAGCACTGGCCAAATTGATGACCATATCAATGTTGTGAATGATAAAGTATTATTATATTACAGGACAGTTACATAGTATTCTATTGCATATATCACATTATATATGTATATACCATATAGCAGTGATGGCGAACCTATGGCACACAGAGCCCTCTCTGTTGGCACACAAGCTTTTTCCAAAGCTGCCTTCAGTATAGACCACGGACCCAATCCAACAGTTTTCAGGCCAGATCCGTGGCCTGCACTAAATAAGCGCTCACTCGCAGGGGAGTTCTCCTCTCCTTATGTATGCACACTCCTCCGCAGACACGATGACGTCACTCATTAGCACCAGAACTTCGACGGATGGTGCTGGTGAGTGATGTCACCTTTTCGGCACTCAGTGCCAAAAAGGATTACCACCACTGCCATATAGTCACATTACCATTAACAATTAATTATTACAAACTAGCTTACCCATCGTGCGTTGCTGCAATATCAGAAAAAAGGAAATTCAAGAAAACTCGTTATGAAAAAAAAATCAATTTGCGTTGTGTCATTTTTATTAATATTTATTTATTTTCATCAGCAAATCATTTGAAAGTGTCATTTTAATTCTATTTATTTATTTATTTGAGTGCTTGTGGATATACTATATTTTTGGTTTTCCGATGCGTGAGCAGGCCACATACAGTTGTCCATGTGAGAAACATGGATTCTCCAAATCTAGCCCACACACTTGCAGCAATTGTCCTTGTGCTTTATTGATGGTCATTGCAAAAGCGAATCGCACCAGAAAATGCAAACGTTTGAACTCAAATGGAATATCTGTTGGGATCATTGGAATATGTGGCAACAGTACATCTTCCAACTTGAATTTTCCAATCAGAATTGTAGCTTCGATGACATTGTTTTTCATATTTTTCACCGAAAGTCTTGTACCGTTGCAAAGTTGTGGTGGATTGATGTTTCGAAGAAGAATGATAGGCACGCCAATTCAGTGTTAAAATGTGCAGTGGCTTACCTGGCAAATCGAGTGAAGTCAAGAATTCCGTGGGGTAATTGACAATTTCATCTTGATTAATCACAGTATCAATGGACTTATATGTTATCGCTTCCCCTGATATTCAGTATTGAATACTGAAATTGATAGCATTGACATCGTTGTTCGTAGCTGCTAATATAGCACGTTCACTTAGCCAGTGATGATTTTTGTAATTCCGTGCGATATTTGATAAAACCTTTTGTAACACAACACATGCACACCCTCACAGACACACCCACACACTGACAGACATACTTCCCAAAGTTTCATGGTGATTGGATGAATAATGCATTTTTTGCTAGTTACGCCCTTATGTGAAATCGGGGACGAAAAGTACTGTGCCAGAAACCTTCCCGGGAGTGTACATAACAACTTCCCAAAGTTTCATGCCGATCAGATGAATGGTGTAGTAATGCATAAAGGACACACACACACACATACACACATACATTAATTTTTATATATATATAGATTTAATTGAGTAACCTAACAATATATTTATCCAGAACATGTGGAGCATATTTATCAAATTTGAAATTTATTTTTTTGCTTAAAGTCAAGTACTGATACTTATTCATATGAGTAGAGGATCCAATATTATTTGACTAAGCAACTGTAATATGCAAATTCACTATAATGAACTATGATGTCCATAACGCATAAACAGACCATAACTACAAACTGTTGTCCTGTTTCTCATAGTATGCATACAGGAAGGTATTTTTCATACAATAAGCTACTGTATGTACTAACATATGCATTGTTTTCTGATGCATCATTCAAATTTTTCATAAATGGAACAAAACATACGGTATTTTATAGCCTTCGACATAATGTTAGTAGGTCATCCCATGTAGTCACATGGGACCGTAGCCACAAAATAAAATCTTCTTTTCATTTTTGGATACAGTGTCTAATGTTTAGTCAGTGAGAGTGGTGTTGGAGGAAATGTATTGTATTGTCTACCTGTTTCTTATGTTTACAGCCTGGGGGTATATTTATACAAGAAATAAGGGATGACTAAGTTTCATTTCTATTAAACAATAGCCCTGAGACTTTTAGAAAAATAACTGATGTATTCATCATTCTTGAATTTTAGACTACAGCTTATCCTACTGAGGAATACAGCTGGAATAAATTAAATTTAAGGAAGTAAGCACTTAGTTTTCATAAGGAGTGGGAACTATTGATTTATGAGTTAAAATATAGCCAGGCTAAAAAATAATCTCTAGTTTAGATTTGGAACACAATGTTGAACATCTTACAGCAGTTTTGTCTCTCCCAAGTTAGACATTCAGGGTTAAAGTGCATAAAGTGCAGGTTTTGACAATCTCTTTCTTTTATTAAAACATCTAAGATAAATTATGCAACTATGATGTCTCAAAAATCCTGGAGGACAGAAAAAAACTACAAAACATTTTATTTAATGACAATATGTTTTAGGCTAACAAGAGCAGTTTCTTGATACTGATATTGATTTGTATAGATGGTGCAATGAACAGATTATGGCAATTGTTCTGTATTAGATTCACTGGCACAGACTATGTATTTACATTATTGGGACTGACAAATAAATACATAAATAGTAATAAAAAGGTATTATGGTAGAGTGGCTGCTGAGGTTCCAGACAGGAATCAGAAAGGGTAGTGCCCAGAAAGAATCACACCAATCATTTGGGCTTCGGATAAATAGTTTAGCTCCTATAGCCAGAAGATGCTAATAGTCATCCAGATGGCAGGTGATGATCATTAACCTTTGCTCTTTACTGTACTGATAATGCAAAAACCACAGATATCATAATTACCCCTCTTAAACATGCATTGTGTTTTTCTAAGAATACTTTGCATTCAAACCATTCTTTAACCTGATCAAAATAACCATCTATTACCACTTCCCATATCATACTCTTCCCCCATAGCTATTAATTTTAATATAGTGTAGAAATGAGCATTCTTAAATATTGCAATTTTCTAATTATACATCTACCTATTTTCTATACTGGCCCAGGATTTCTATCTATTCTGTCTACCCTTGCTATTTGTTTGTAAGCCTTCACCTCTCAACATTTATTAAAAATGTACCTTCATCCTTCTATGCATCTAGTTCCCAAGCACAGTTGCTCCATCCTTACTGAGGAAGAGCCCAACCCTAGAGAAGAGTTTGTAGCTGACTGCTAAGTTAATCTTCCTAACTTTCTCTCTGTTTTCCTTTGCTAACATGGAGAACTGGCAATATTACACAAAATACTACATTTGCTCATTGGTGTGAATATGAACCAAGGCTTTTAGGAAATCCCCAGCCCCACCCCATTTTCTTCCCCTCTCACTTCTATATGCTCAACTATTGCATCAGGAAGACAACACACTGTTTGGAACTCATGGTAAATCTCACGTAATTTTATCTACCCTGTTAATAATAGTGTTCCCTGTTACCACAGCCTATGTACACTTCCTGTAACTCCGTTCCCAGTCTAAACCAGAAAGATGATTCATCTGGAGGCTAGAGTGATGAAATTGCTGTGGAACAACTTCTGAGCTATCTACCCACCATTTTTTTTTTTTTTTTACAAAGGTGTAAATTTGTTTGTGTGAGCCAGCTCAGAATTTGTCTCCCTTACCTTCTTACTCTTGCTGTCTCTCATAACTCTCACAAATCTATCTACCTATGCATCCTCCTTTATCAATGTCTATCCCCTTTTCAATTGCCTCTGCTATTGCTACCTTATCTGTGGATGCACTCAGTTTGGAAAGGTTTTATCCATTTAAGAAGTGGACTCCTTCAGATAAGGAGTTGTAAAATGGTGTATGTTGAAAATAAATGCAGATTTCAATCACAGATGGTTTCCAAAAGATATGACTTCTGATAATCTTCCCTGCATAGCTAAGTTAGATTACTATTTGAATAATAATTTTCAAACATAACCTATGATTTCAGCTATCTTTGTGATTCCAGTATACTCTAGAACAGGGGTCCCCAAACTACGGCCCGCGGGCTGGATGCGGCCCCCTGAGGCCATTTACCCGGCCCCCAGAGCCGGGCCGGTATAGGCAGATGCAACCCCCCCCTCCTTACCTCTTACACGGCCCGGCTCAGTGTGCTGTGAAGCACACTG
>WMED01010137.1:0-11001 GCA_019650415.1 Pipa parva | reverse complement strand
GGGCTTATTCCTCAAAAAGCAAAATCTGTTTCCGATTTGTTTTACCACATTTTTTTCCCCTTTCCACAAACCAATTTTGGATAAAATGAAACAGTTTCTGCCTAGTATTTTTTATTTTTTTAACCATACAACTGTTCCCTAGGAAATAATGTGTTACGGCATTTGGGTAGAGAAATAAAGCAAACTTAGAATCTTTTATTCCGATAACCTGGAAGTGACAAAAATGTAAAGCGAAATTATGCAGATAAAAAAATGAAAAAAAAAAAGATAAATATGTGAAATGGGCTAAAAGTAAAATAAAATAACGATAAACATGGCTGAAATACCATGGAAAATGTGCGGTATTTTGGGGTTTGGTATAAATATCGTTTAAAGTTTAAGTTGCAGGCCTGTGCTTTAGATATTGTGTATTTATGTATCCGCATTGCTATGTCGACACTCAGCAGCATAATAACAGCCTTAAAATGATTTTAAGAGCTTGAAACGTACGATGTGAATATCCCATCAACCAGTAACAACAAAAAAAGGTTATTTACTGTAGGTTCAAACCGTTACCTTAATTGAGCTAAAAGCAATTTTAATGTTAGAGCTTTCAAGTCTGAGTTACAATCTGATGTGCGAAACGTCTCCTAAATGAATGGATGCTTTTTTTATTTTTTTATTTTTACAGCAGAGGACCTCCCAGAAATTAGACAAACTGCAACAACAAAGAAAAGTTTATGAATCATATTTCGAATCAAACGGATAGCGTTTGAGATTGCGCCCGTTGCTGAGAATGTAGCCTGCAATCCCCAAGGGGGCAGATCTTTATTGGGTGTCTATAAATCCTTTATCCATTTTAAGATCATTCAAAGAATTATAGCAAGTAGGAGGATTTCAGAGCTGCGATATTTAATCTTGTTATTTTAATAATACAACTGGGCTCTTAGTAGCTTTCATTTAGAGCTTAGCATCTTCGTTATGCATCTTGATGAACGATGGCAGCCTCTGTCATTTGGATATAACCTAGATAGTATGTCTGATCTCTTAGCTGTAAATAGGGGATCAGAGCAAAGCCATATTCTGTACAGACCTATGCAGGGCTGGCTTAACACAATGTGCCTTATTGACTAAAGGCCGAATATTTTTTGTAAAGCTTCTGAATTCGTGTCTTTTTGCCACTTTCCCATTTTCGCTTATTGATCAAACTCTGTGATGTGGTGAATACGCAACCAGTTTGGGTGGCTATGATAGTCGCAATCTCGCAGAGCACTTTGCATCACTTTGTATGCGCATTTTTTTTTTTTTTGCTATAGACTAAGCGGCTGAGTGTGTTATAGGAGAATTCAGGAGGATGTACTGGATGTTCGGAGTATGTACTACTCCACATTCACCCATTTGACTTGAGTGGCGAATTGGAGGGCTGATGACAGGGCTCCGCATTCTACTTATATCTGACTGAATATGCCATACAATACATCCGATAGCATTGTATGGCGACAAGTATATTTGCTGCTTAGTCAATAATGAGAAGTGAATTTGTGACTGTTTTGGTGATGCGAATCATGAACAGGGGAATTTACCCTTTATTTAATCAGCCACTATGCGCCTAAGGCTGTAGCCCCCAGGTGTTCCAGATTCCCCGGGACTGTCCTTTAGAATCCTTGTTACTTTCTAACACAAAATTTATAGTCTTAATTTAGTAAATGTAATGGCACTGGGAGGATAACATAGGCCCATAACCATCAGTGATAAAACCAACAAACAAAATTCAGGAAGTCGGTGTCAAAGGCAACATGACTATGGAATGGAAGAGAATGAATAAACAATCCAAATGGAACTTTAATTCTTTTTGCTTTCATAGGCCCTTTAAAGCACAGCTATAGGCTGATTCTCAAGGGGGAGGAGGAGGGGAGGGGGAGATACTCAATGATAGGTGACTTAAGCTCCATTGCTGATTTTTCCCCCCCGCCCCGCCACTCTCTGCAATTTGCCCATGTGTTCTTGTCTTGACCTAAACCCCACCCCTTCTGTCAAAACTCCACCTTTTCTACGCCTCCGTTGCTAGCAGCATCAGTCACAGTAACATGTAATTATAATCCTATTAAATGTTTATTTGAGTGTCATATGTATATCTAACAAAGTGCTTATAGTCTATAAAGATCCTTTTAAAGTTACGTAGTTGGGAACAAACTTTCCACGCTGAGAAGTAAAGTCTGTGGTGGGACAATCACAGTAAAACTGTTATTATTAGCTAAGCCTTGCCTGGCTGTGTTACTCATTATGATTCATTGTTAGTTACTGTGTGACTTGCATTTTAACTGGCAACTGAACTCACCTTTGTACCCTGTATCTGCAAGGTCTGTGTTACAAACGCATTGCATTCCCTGCTTATTTTCCAGTTCTTGTTTACTTGTTCATTAAATGTAAAGAAAAAGACTTTCAAGGCCTAATTGACTAAAGGATGAATTTACTTGTCAAATTCACTTCGCTACAATTTGAGTCACATTGCCAAAATAGACATAAATTCACTGCTCACTGTTAACTAAATGGAGAATACACTTGCTGAACAGGTGGACAGTGACTATCGCTGTTGCGTGTGCAGTGTGGAATAGTCAGTCGGACGGAAGTAGGATGAGAAGTCTTGTGGAGTGGCAGTGACATCAGTCTCAATATATCCCACTAATTGTATTCTGTGATTATTCTATTATTTCTATGTCTCCTTGTCCCTAGGTCATGTTGTCATTTAGTTGCTGTCGCCATTCTCACTTTTGATTAAATAGTCACCTTATGCAACACAGGAGCCCTGCCATCAACCCCCCAATTTGCCAGTTTGTAGTGGTGAAGACAAACAGGTGAATTCAGAGCAGTTTACCTAGTCTCATTTGCACCTTTGACACACTCCTCTGCTTAGGCAATAGTGGAAGTATCTGTGCACACACATGCAAAGTGATATGAAGAACTCTGTAAGTGTGTGACTATCGTAGATACCCAAATTGGTTGTGTATTCACCACTTCACAGAGTTTGGTCAATAATAGCATGGGGAAGTGGTGAGTAGATGTGATTTCAAAGCTCTACGTGACTATTTAGACCAGCGGTTCTCAACCTTTTTGGGACTGCGACCCCCTCTGACTTCACCGCGCCGACGTCACCATGCCACGCGTGATGACGTTTCGGCCGAAACTTCATCACGTACGCGCGTCACGTGGTGACGTTTACGGCCGACGTCACCCCGCAGGAACCCTTATAAGAAGGGTTCCTGCGGGTACTTCTGGGTGTCAGCGCGGTTCTCGACCCCAGTGGGATGGTCGCGACCCACAGGTTGAGAACCACTGATTTAGACTTTAGTCAGTAAGGCCCTCAGTGTGTTCCCTCCTGCTCTTCATAAACTGCCAACATCAGATGGCAGGGAATGGTAAAGGATTAAACATATCAAATCAATGATTATGACATTACCAGATGAATTCATCCACGTGGGTCAATCATTTACTAAGTTCTAGTAATCAATTGCAATAATCAGAGGTTGCCTTTATTTTAACTGTTCTCTAGCAATGAATTCTTAATTCTGATTGGCTGCAGATCACTAGGCCTCAATAATCAACAGTCATTTTGATGATTGTCATACTTACAGGGGAATTTATCTACAGAGGCAATTATTTCTAAGGTCTGGTAACCCATAGCAACTGATTTCCCCTATTAATCTGCATTCAACAACAAAGCAAATCCATGTGTTTTGACTACTGGTTATGATTATAACACTAAGAACAAATAATTGTGTTTGTTGTATGCATTTGGTTATGACTGGTAGCCCTAGGCGGTTATTTACAAAAATTGAAAAGCTTTTTAGACTAGTTCTATCAATTTTGCTGTTTTTGCCTATTTAAAAATCTGTTCAAAGTGAATTGGAATTGAAAACCTATGGAATTGATCCTTGGACTTAGCCATAGTCAAAAAACATTTCCCAGCGGACAAGGATATCAAAATGATCGCTCTGTAATGGAAGGTGAACCTAACTGGAAAACATTGAAAAGTACAACGCAATGAAAATTAACAGTAAAACACAGCAAAGCTAATCAAAAAGCTTGAAATGGCCTTCATAAAAGCCCTCCGTTGAGTAGTAGTTCGCTAGGAGATTACAATACAATAACATTTATAATTATGTAATAACATGTGACTAGCAGAAACTTCCAGTATAGGTGGTTCATGTGGTCAGCATGGAGAGACCATTGGGGGAAGTTCCAGGGTTTAATTTTACATCCCAAGTTTCTTGGAAGGAAAATAGGGACAAGGTAGTGCAGCCTCCCCGTCCCCCTTTCCTATACTGTACTGCCCCTACCCGCACTCTCAAATACTATGCAGCGTTCCACCACCCCCTTTTCCAATGTGTGAATGGGCCAGACCCCTACCTGAAAGTTGGCACATCACTTGCATAACCACCAAGAGGGAATAAGGGGGTGGCACATATTTATGTATAAAAACCTGCCTAGGACTTAACTCCTATTTCTGTTTGCAAATATTTAACATACAGCCAGTGCCGGCTCTGCCATTAGGCAGAGTAGGCAAATGCTAGGGACGCCGCCTGCCCAGGGAGGGCGCCCCTAGCATTTTTTTTTTTTTACAGTGCCGGCCAGCTGAGAGGTTACTGCAGTCGTGGCTCAACTTTAACTCTAAAGATCTCTAAGATCTAAAGTTGAAACGCGGCTGGACGGCAGTGTTGGAGGTGAGTGGGGGCGACGCGGGACAGGGAGGGTGTCGCGAGTGGAGGGGCAGCGCAGGATGGGGGGGGGCGCCTAGGGCGTCAATAGGGCTAGAGCCGCATCTGGATACAGCTATGGCAGCACCCCTTCTCTTTGCGATGTTCATAAGCTGGGAGGTATGTGTGCCAGCCAGGGAGCATCATGTTCACTAATAAATAAAGGAGAATTAAGCTCATTTTTGTCTATGGGTGATTCTTCCCCACCCCACAATCCTCTTCAACATTGCTGATTTTTTTTACTTATGAGCCTGTACAGAAGTCTAAAAATAGCAAAGTTGATGAGGAAGCATGAAGCTGAAGAGAATCCTGATGCAGCAACAGAAGAACATTGTCTTGATCTTGAAGCATCAGTCAGCGGTGGAGCAATGGAGGTGATTGGTAAGTATTTCCCCCCTCATCATCTCTAGAGAAAAAAAAAAAAAAGCTTAGTTCTCCTTTAATAGAAAGCTTATTCCTGGACTAGATAAATGTATTAAAAACAAAGGCTGCTATTATGCTTTCTTTTTTTGGTTTCTGAGAATTCCAGTCTACTCTATACCTCCTTCACAAGGGAGATTGTTGGCCCCGTTCCCGGTTTCTGCATTGTCACAAAGTGAATTTTTTTGCTTAAGTGGCACTGTGTTTACACAAGAATTTGGCAAGTTGTAGAGTTAGGAATGAATGATACGCGGTGAAAACGAGATTTATTTATCTATACTAGTGTTGATTAGGATGGGTAACCACTGAGCAACGAAAGATTTTTTTTTTTTTTTTTAATATGAGAAAATCCATGATTAGCAAACCAGAACCATTAAGCAAAATAATAATTTCTCATATTACGGTATAAAGTACTTACTCAACAGTCTGCACAACACAGCAGGTTTATCTATACATCAACAATCTTTAAGGTCTGATATTTAGCTGGCAAAAGGGGAAGATGCTTATGTAAGTTTTTCCCCCATAAAATACTTACCCAGGAAGAATGCTGGGATTGGATTCCAGTTAGATTTTTTAAAGGGTATGAAAAGTTTGGATAAAAACATTATTTATATATGACATGCCTACATATAGAAAGCCAACTTAAGTGTACCTGTCACCTCAAAACTCTAATAATAATTTAGGTGTTACTAATGACCAATAACTATTGTCTAGTAACCCATAACTAATAACTATTGTCTAGTAACCAATAACTAATAACTATTGTCTAGTAACCCATAACTAATAACTATTGTCTAGTAACCCATAGGAACCAATTAAAGGTTGAATTTCATTATTCTTGTTCCCTTGTGCCGGTTAACTCTCTCTAACCAACTCCCAAGACTGCTGTGGTCTATTAACTCATAGAAACCAATCTGGCGTTTTCTTCCATGATTCCTCCCATCTCCCCCCCCCCCCCCCCCCCCATGAACCACCCCTAGTTTAAGCAAGAATCTAATTCTCCTTTAAATATTATTTTTTAATGATTTCCAGACTTTTGTTCTTTAGTGCAAATTTGTGAAAAGATCACTAAGATGCAGTGGGTTCATGTGATGCCCCTCCAGCTGACTTTATTATCAAGGTGATTGGTCTCCTTCGAAATACTAAGATTTAAAACATATAAATACAATTTTCTGTAATTATTGGTTGAGACTTGACTTTCTGGTCCTCCCCAGGTAATATAAGAGAGAGTGTTTCCTAAAGCAGTGATCCCTAACCTTGTCTGCCTTAGGGACCAGTTCTGTTCATGAAAAATTTTCATGGACTGGGTGAGTGGGGTGGGGGGTGGTAAGTTCTTCTAGTATCACTACTAATGATGCACTTCATTAGATTTCAGGAGGCGTGTCACCATGCGGCCAGTGACTAGTACTGGTTCCTGGCCTGGTGGTTGGGGACCCCTGTCCTAGAGCTTTTTTGGCATATGTTAAAGGATGTGAGTTGGCTCTTGGAACTGCACTAAGTAAGGACCAAGCACAATCCTATTTTGTAGAAATGAAGGAATATGCATGCATCCATTCCTCCCAAGCTGTCTGGAAGTGACAGTGCCTTTCCCCATGACAGTGATATCACCAGTGCCCGCCTATTAATTTTTGATTGCTCTGGTGCCAGAGACATCATGTCAGAAAAGTCTGGTATCCGATACCAGGCCGGAGGGACTTGTGAACAGTGACCCGGGGCTGTGGAAAAGGAGTTGAAAAATGTTATGGTATCTATGGCAGTATCCAGGACAATGGGGAGGTGTGATGCATCCAGTATTGAGGGTTTGGACAGGAAGGAAGAAGGCCCAAATATTTTGCTCTGAACCTTATGGGCCTTGGGTTAAGCATCTGTATCTATAAGCTTAGATTTTATAAAGGGACCAAGTCTGGTGGTGTGCATTCGGTGCCTTTTGATTATTCATCTCTTGTTGGGCGTTTTCACATAATCGCTCCTGTATTGTTTCTCAGGCTGAGAAGTTTTATTTTTCTGATTTGCCAAAGCCGCCAAAATGTGCATTTTAAAAAGAGAAAAGAAAAACTTCCTGCCAGGGTCTTGTTTATTTTTGTAGCTTATTAGGAAATATCTGGTTTATGTTGTTCTTGTTTGAAGAGCTGTTCTTGTTTTCCCAGCTGCAGTGCATGTGTTACTGCAGTCCGAATAAACCCTCTAACCCACTGCTGGTATATGACAAACTAAAGCCGCTTGCAGTTTATCTTTACTTATTGAATTCATATAAACTTCCTCCCACTATCCACTAATAAACTGTGCCCTGTGTCTCCTGGACGCCCATCGGGTTATTACGTGACAGAGGCATGTACAGATCAAAGCAGCATATCCCTTCCTTGAGGGGCTTATTCACGCAAGTCTGAACAGTAAAGTCAAGGTTAGAATTTACGTACATTCCCCACTTCCTGATCATCTCATAGTCCTCAAACTCTGCGATGATCAATTTGGATGCTTATGACGCAGACTTACGGAGCTCTTTGCATCACTTAGTAATTAGGCTATTCGACAAGCGTCGGATTCTGTTGAAGTAGCAAATTCGGCAAGATGTGTCCTATGTCACGTTTGCCAGATCAAAGTTGCAAATAAGGGGGTTTGTAGCAGGGTTCCTACTGTCCAACTGACTACACCGAACTATGCAAGTAACTGCATCTTATGCTGTTTGCTTCTTCACTGTGGGAATCTAACTCTTAGTAAATGAGAAGTAGAGAATTTGTGATGTGTGCCACCTGCTGGTGAAAATGACAGATAATGGCACGCCTCACATGCTGCAAAACGGCAACAGATTTCTATAAAAATGATTCTTTCTGAATTTTTAAATCATTTCAACCAACAGTCACTTCACAGCGATGTTTAATAAAGCAAGCAATCACGTGCAGCGCTGGTTTGTAGTAATCTCATGGACATCTTTTGGAGGGCAAAAGCGCAAACAATTGTAACAACGGCTGATCATAAGAAAAAAAAAAAGAAGGCCAAATATACTTACATTAATTAATTGTAGGAATTGGTTGGTCACTAATATTTATCCTGCTTGTTTAATGAATTGATTTGTTAAATGGACCGTGTGTAGCCTGGCTTACTATGATACCTGTTTGCTTCCGAGGCTGGATCCACACTAATATTTTTACTCCCGCTGACGTTTTCTGTGATGTTAAAGGGTATGTAGACTCTGTAGATGAAATATGTGATTTAGCAAATCCATAGAATAGATACATTTTTAAAGCAGATCATTTTATCTTAAAAAGTTTGCCCCCTCCTTAGTATCTTTCCAAGACAACGCCCCTATATGTATAGTATAGTCGAAATAGAATGCAGTGCGCATACCAAAGCTGATCATCCATCCCGCATGCAGTGACTTCCACTTCCATACCTCTGATATCACCGGTGCACCCCACCCCCACCCACCTTTATAATTGAGGTGGGGAAAGACTGAGACCAGGGGGCGAGGACAATAGTGTTACACATTAAAAAAGAACATTAGGATAAATATTGAAAATTGGAAAATAATAAAAATTGTTGGTGGTTATAGGTTCCTATTCATTTCTTTAGGCTATTGGTTCTTTAAGTTCTAACAAAAATAAAAAAATGTTAACGCATCCACATGAACATTTCATATTGCTGCAAGATAACACAGAGGAGTATGCATTTTAGCTATAGTTTCCTTAGATTTCAACTGACCCTGCTAATGAACATGATGCGGTTTAACCAGACAGGCTAGATAAATCTGACACCACCTTTGTTGATTGTAAAGGTGTAGTTCTGTAGGTGAAATGAATATTACAGTCACAGTTGTTACATCACCATGAGGCGTGTTAATAATAATAATAATAATAATAACACAATGGAGACTACAGTAGCTTCTTACAAAGCCGATTTGGGATAGTTACAGGCTGGACATATCTCTTATAGGCTGCGCAATCCCTTGCGTATGTGGTCACATATACTGATATTTTTATATACCCTCTGGAGAAGGGAATTTAAGCTGGAATTTCCTGCAGACAAGGAACAGAAGATTATTTACTGTAATCACGTCCATAGCTAGATAAAATACTGCATGCTATAAAAGTTAGTACTTCGGATATAACAAAATGGCAACCATTATTTATTGGTCATTTATTGATAGTACATAATGTACCCCACTGACAGAGTGGAGCTTACAATATACTGTAGTTCCTCTATGCAAGAACACACAGACACAGACTAGGGGCTAATTAAGCCATTCTTCAGTTAACCTAGTGTGATTTTTGTATTGTGGGAGGAAACCCAAACTAGTATGGAAAGAACTTACAAACTCCAGGGAGGTGATTTCCAGGGTGGAATTATGAGCTTTTGCTGCAACTGTCTGACACTGAGCACTATTAAAAAGCTTGCTGTCCAATGTTATTCCTGGATCCTTTTCCACCCCCACCCCCAGATTTCCCCAAAACTATTCCATTTAATGTACATGTAGATTGCTCGTTACAGTTCCTGAGTTACATAACCTAAATCAAGTTATTTTCAATCATAATTTACTTCGCTAACAAGCGTAGCAATAGTGGCTGCATCACTCACAACTGGGAGGGGAGCTGGAGGAGTTCAAGGGAAGGAGATCTGCACTGATTCCGTCCCTCTTTACTAAACAGTATCCACTTATTTACATGAGCACAAACTTTCCCTCTAATCCCTATAACAACAGCTACAAATCTCTACATCAGAATGTCCCATTCATCTAACTACAAGTGAAAATACACTTGTTAAACCCTGGGTTTGTTTGCACCCGTTGTATTTTAATAGAGTGCTAATCCACCTTGATTTTTTTTTATAGATAAAGTTACAAATGATAACCTTATGTAAGGCCTCCGTTCACTTGTAGCAGGTTGCTCCGAACGTAACCCGCTATTTGGAATCCTTTTCAGACAGTTCCAGGAAGGGATCATATTGTCTTTTCTCCAAAACTAGTTTAATGAAGTGTACTGGAATGATGTGTCAGGAATATCTTTTTTCTTTCTTCCAGTAAATAATATCTGGATATTCATCTTGAACTTTAGCTTAGGAAAGGCTGAAGGGTTTCGGTTCAACCACTTATCTCTATAATCTTTGCTTTTTTGTAAGTTTGGAGAGATAAAAAAAAAACAACGAAAGAATAATGCGTAATGCAATATTAAAGGAGAAATAAAGCTTGTTTTCTGTAGGAGTGATTCTTAATGGAGGAGAGAAGTTATACTTACTGATCACCTCCTTCGCTCCATCGCTGCCTTTCTGTGATGTATCGAATTCATATATATTTTGCCACCTAATGCTGACTGTGTAATTCCACCCTAATTTGCCTGCAATTCTTGACAAATAGGCTAATTCATCATGTGTCAAAATGATATTTAACCAAGGCCTACTGTCGTGAATATGGAGATTTCACATCTATGATATTAGTGAATGGGGGCTGACAGCAGAGTTCCTGTTAGTATTCTGATCACAATTAGCTCAGTTGGCATCAAAATATGGTAACCGAGTACCAACACGAGATAGCAATTGACTGCCATCGAAATGAATAGGAAAACATTGATTGGAATTTAACTGACTGCTCTTCGACATGCCTATTGCCAGCACATTGCATTTTTTTGCATATTACATAAGCATTTTTTGCATATTGATGTAAACAATGATAGTCATGATGTAATTGGGTTTCTTTAAATAAACCCATGTTAAAGTGACATCATTTCACTACATTAAACCTTTTAATGATAGATTTACTATTGAATATGCTACACCATCTGCAAAGTGACACAAATTCATTGGGCCATGCAAATTCACTCTGATAAATATGCCCCAATTTATGTCTCATGCACATTTT
>WMED01010136.1:0-15923 GCA_019650415.1 Pipa parva | reverse complement strand
TATACCCCTTTTGATGCATCCCATGATTCTATTTGCTTTGGCAGCTGCCGCTTGGCACTCATCTAATATGTGTAAAGCCAGTATTCCACTTCAAAAAAGAGTGTAAGATTGTACTGGAAGCTATGCAACGGAGTATAAGGTGTATTTCATAAGTTTCCCCCTTTTAAAGGTAATGGTGTTATGCAACTGAACTGAATACCGTGCAACTAAAAGGGATGTTTAGTTAATTCTATCCCTTCTATCGCTAAAATATCCATACAGAAAAGCTAGCTGATAAGAAATTAGTTCAGCTGTGCACTGCAGGGAATCTACTGCATATGTATCAAAGCGTTTTGATAATCATCATCCCTGTTGTACTCAACATACAAAAAGTGTTTGTTTTTAAATAAATGTGAGGCAATCTTTAAATGCAGGAATAGTTTCTTCTGTTTGATTTGAAGAGAATTCAGTATTTCTTTATTCTTGATTTATTCTTGATTTATTTGACTTCATTGTCAGATTTCATTGATAGCTTTATCATGAGTTTATTTTGCATTAGTCCCTAATTAGGGCACACCTACAGGAGACAAAGCACACTGAGCATGTGCAGTGTCTATAGTACAGCCAAACATGGAGTCACCCAGCTGACAACTTCACAGGCATTTATCCTTTGTCTCATAGGGCTACTGTACCTTTGGGTATGTTCTGCAGTCTCTTTGCATAAGGTTGAACATTTCTAGCTGAAATAATGTTTAGGCTTTAGTTTCCCTTTAAGCACTGTGTTACTGTGCTTACTGCAATTCCCATGCCTGACAACTCGTTGTATAGCGGCTTCCTGCAGGTTGCACTGAAAAATCAATGGTTTATTTACTGCTCCATACCCTATGACAGAAAAAAGTAGCATGCAATAAAAAAGTGCAATACAATTTTTGAGTTAAAAGGAGAACTAAAGCCTTAAAAGGGCATTTTAGTTTAGGTCTAGCCCATCAGTGTCTTACTTCCTTAGCAATCTAGACTGATCTGCCTCTTTGACACATGTGCAGAAGTGCTGTTACTATTCAGCCCATGTAATAAGAATAGAGATTTTGCGTGTGTACACACAGTGATGTTAGTTCAGGAAGTGAACATGCAGTTTTCAGATGGTTTGGGATCCAGATCTTAAATACATGGTAGATTCAACAGGACACCATTGACTTTATACACAGTATCTATGGGAGCTTCCCTTTTAAGGACTAGGCATTACTTCTTCTTTAAATTGAATTGGTATATTTTTGCAGCTCACAGTGTTTGCTGTATACATTTTCTTTAATGATTGATTTCTTTATTTTTGAAAATAAATTAAGAATAGATAACATAAATGACCCTGCATTTTTTTAAACACAATAATCTTCAACTGTCATGGTATCAAGCACCGTATACAATAGAGTATCATTATGACAAATTATTTAAATACAATAACAAGGTATATCAGTGATTGCTTTCATTCTCAAAGTATAGTGTTCCGGATGCAATCCCACATACAAATTATTTTTTAGCAGTACTTCTACATATCATGATTTTCATCAATCAGATTCTGCCAGAAGGGGGTTGTTGAATATCCACTACAATTATTTTGGCATAATACAGTTAGCATCTAAACAAAATTCTTGAAGAGTTAAGAGAAGCTATATTGTTTAGGATACCCAATAGAACCACATTGGGTCCATAAAAACTGGAAAAGCTGTTCTATCCTTGATTGATTGTGTGTAGTACTCATAGCCAAATAAAATAGATTTCACAGATCAGGGGTATAAAGGCTTTGAGGCTCTACATCTACTAGATGTTGTTCCTTCCCATTAAGAATAGTATAGCTAATGTATAAATTTAAATTGTATTAGTCTATCTTTTGATGATATTAAAAAAGAGTATAAATTAGTACATTAGTACATTCATTCCATTCTTCATCTATTTCTGGAAGACAAATCGACCATTTTATTGATGGGCTGTATTAAATGGTTTCAGCTGGTATGATTGTAATAATTTGTAGTATCTCAATACTAATTTAGAGGCCAGGTGCCATGGATAAGAGTTCTTCTGTAGAATTGGATTGGAGCTGCAGAGGAATAGCAGGAAATTGTGGCATTGCAGTATGGGCAAAAATAGAAAAAATACCTTTACGGTAATTACTAACTTTTATTGAATGCAATTTATCATCAATTTAAATAAATAAATAAATAAAATTCTTACCTGTAAAGAAGTGCTGTAAAGCTGCAGACTCCATCCATACATCCATCTTCAGTCTCTGCTGGCGACTGTACGGCGTCTTGAATCTCTCAATCTCTCTAAGAAGCGCAGTCCTCTCCAGCCACGCTGATAATGAAGTGTGCACGTCATCCCTGTTGAGGATCCTCCAGTCTATTCTTAAAACTAGTCTAGTTTACTAGTTTAGTCAGACTACGGCTAATAAAACCCTTGTTGCTGAGTGTAGCAACCAAAGAACCAATCAATCAGATCAATAAAAAATATAAATTTTTATTAGCAATCAATAGAGGTTCAGATCAATAAAAAAATATAACTTTTTAGGCTTATGGTACACTATGGAAACCACTGCAGTGAAAAACATCTTCCAGACACTATTCATTTACTCTACTTTCATTGTATACTGATGAAAATTATGGCTGCAGGAGTTTTTTAGTTAGAGGTAAAAAACATCTGGGGGGTGGGGTTCAAGCAGTACACAGTGGAAACAAGGTAAGTAACTAGCAACTGGTTTTCTTGATGCTTTTGTTATTTGTTACCAATTTTTTATATGACTTTTTGCATGATGCATATTAGTTTTTTTTAACAAATTCTTTTATTATGACATCATAAAAGAAACATTACATTTAATAAAAATAGATTCTGTATACATATATTGGAAAGTTATAACCATGTAATTTGCTTAAATATTTTTAACCATGTGAACTTATATACATTTTGTTAAATCAATGCGTTGTTACTATGTAAATTGATACTTCTCAATTTATATCAACGTTTAATTGTTTTGTGTACATTTTTTCTCATCAAATTCTAATAGTGAGTCAGCTGGCCAAGACATTGTTTCTGATCAGTTGCTTCAGTCATCTATGATAAATAAGGTAAGATAACGCAAACAAATATAGACCCAATATACAGTATGTGTTACTTGTCCTAAATAATGTTTAGGAAGAATAAAGTACAACAGTTTAAAGACAACAGTTTCCATTAGAAGTCCCATTTTCTTTCTTTTCTACAGTGTGAGAGATCAAGCAATAAATTTCAGACATTGTATGTTGGGCACATGCTCTCATAGTTTCTAGTGGAGTAGCCAGTATGCACGTTAATGCTAAGAGATTTGTTTCTCCAGCATCAAGAAAAACATTATAAAATTGCTGGGAAAACATTAACATTTCAGAATAAATACTTTTATCATTGTCACATGTCTAGAAAGCTCTTCCATGTGCAATCTCAGCCACCCACTGTTTCTTGAGAAAAAGGAAGCTGCACCAGATTAACAGACACTAGCCTTTTAGAGTGAGCGTTGGGCAACTGTGAAGGCAAAGGCCTGTGAAGGTCAGGATTGTCTGCAGTCAAGCAGTGATAAGTTTCGCAAGTCTGTGGATGTTACAGAACCTAGCAATGAGTAATATGTTAGCATTTTCCCAACAACTCTAGCTTGTCTCAGGCAGTGTTCACAGACAAGAGTCCCGCACCTGCTCATGTAGGTGATCTTGCTAAAGTTCACCTTTGATCAGTTGTACTAATTTGTTTGTCTAACGTTTCATCCTACAGCCAAACTCTATACATGGAAATTTGCTGACTTTAAAAGCAGACGCTGATAGTAGTGACTCTGGAGCTGGAGATTCAACACATTATGCTGGCAAAGTGGTGAAGGCTTTTACTCAGGAGAAGCAAGCAGAGCCCTGGAAAACATACCTGCACAGGTATTACTTGAAGAATGTTTTGTTCTCTTAAAACATGATTCTATAGTATGTTCACTTGCTAGATGATTAAAATAGCTAACTTATTAATCTGAATATACACAAGATGTCAAAATGATGTCAATCAAAGACTAAGAACTCTAGTTTTATAGACTTGTCTTTACATTATTAGGTTTGGTCCAACAGATGTTTGTGATCCTCAGTGTGACTTCCTTCACAAACTACATTTTCACTGTGTAGTAGAAGAATGTGGAGCTCTCTTTAGCACTTTGGATGGGGCCATAAAACATGCTAAGTATGTATTACTACTTTATTTCACATTAATGAAGCCTACAACAAAAATTATTAATTACTAGTCTATACTATTCAATTTTCTGTGTACTGCTTCATGTTGTGACTGTTAAAGTTCTTTTATTTCAGTCCACAACCTATACTTGCCTTTTCTGACAGGTATGTCTTATACTTACAGCTTTCACTTCCGAACTGATGTGGGAAATCCAAAAGGCAGCTCCGATTTCTCTTATGCAGGAGAGGCCAAAAGTGCCTCAGATCCAGCTCCAGCCGAATTGACTACCACCATGGTCCCAGGGTCTGAAGTACCTGCTACCTGTCCTGCTGTCCCATCTGCCTCAACTCTTTTGACATGGAAACAATTGGCATCTTCCCTCCCACAGATGCCACAAACACCAGCTTCAGTCTCAAGTTTGGCATCATGTACTATAGCAACAACATCTCTGGAGAATGCAAAGCCACAAGTTAAACCAGGATTCTTGCAGTTTCAGGAAAAGTGAGTGAACAAAGGTCTTGCAAAATGTACTGCAATTTAACAGACTGTGTTTATATGTCTGTGTATTATTAATACATGCATATATATGTATGTGTTTGTTACATATTTAGATATATTAAAACAATGGCCTAGAATTATAGCTGTTTTTCCAGTTTGCGATTTTATTTCAAAGACATTTTGTCAATGTGCCCCAAACAATATCTGGTGAAAAAAATAACACAATTGCTGTATAGTAATTTTACTATAGATTTATAGATATAATATAATCATTGTTAAGTGAATAGAAAAAATACATTACAAATGTCACACCACTTTTTAACTTAAATGATAATTTGCGTGAAATAGCATTTTACAATAGTATGAATTGAATTTTTGACCACCAATGAAGTCTTTAGGTACTGTCTATGCAGATAAACCACAGTCTTTTTACAATATGCTTATTGTAATGGGGCCCTATGAAATATGCCCCATATTGATTTGCATGTGTTTTCAGAACTTTAAATTCTATTAATGAAGATTGTTTTTGTTTGTTTTCTCTGCAGTGACCCTTGTCTAGCCACAGACTGCAAATATGCAAACAAATTTCACTTTCACTGCCTCTTTGGGAACTGCAAATATGTTTGTAAAACCTCAGGCAAAGCTGAATCCCATTGCCTTGACCATATTAACCCTAATAATAGCTTGGTAAATGTGCGTGACCAATTTGCATACTACTCTTTACAGTGTCTATGCCCCAGTCAGGTGAGTGGAAATGTGTGGGGAAAAAGGAGTCTTTTATTAGAAGAACGTTGGAATCTGTGTTATCTCCAATTACATCTTCCAGCCACAGTATGTTAAAAAATACAGAATTACAGAATGCTTAGTTTGTGAACTACTGCTTTAGCCATACAACCTTGCAGTAATAAAATTACAGTAAGACTTTTTTTTTTTAATCTCTTAAATGTGCTGTAAATGTATGTATTGCTTTTTGTGGTTTGATGCTTATTACATTGACAAGTAACTGCTGATTGGCTCACTAATTAAAACATACAATTTTATGTAAGTTCATCGCTGAATATTAATATATATTTTTAGGATGCCGGAAATTTAAATTGGGGTTTGAGATTTTTACTGAAACCAGTTGTTCTGTTTGTATCATAGTATTTGCAAAATGTGAATTATAAAGGATAAGGTACCTTTTTTAGTTGACAGAAGATAAAAGTCCAATTATGAATTTATGTATGTTTCTGTGTCTTTTTATAAATTTGGCTTTAATTTTATATTTCCAATCTGATTAACAGCACTGTGAGTTCAGAATGAGAGGACACTACCACTGTCTTCGTCCAAGCTGTTTCTTTGTTACTAATATCACCACCAAGTTACCATGGCATGTAAAGAAGCACGAGAAGGCTGAGAGACGAGCTGCTAATGGTTTCAAATACTTTACTAAACGAGAAGAATGTGGAAGGATAGGTAAAATCTTACAAAATTTCAAGATTCATGCTTTTGTGCCACCGCATATAGTTTTCAATATAACAAAAAAGTTAATATTTGGTTAAAGGGGAACTAAGGCCTCGTGATTCTTCGGGGGGAGGGAATACTTAGCAATCACTTTATTTTCTCCAGTGCTGCTTTTAGTTTTAGTGCTGTAATCCTCTTCACTTCCTCTTCAACATCACTGAGCCAAAAAAGTGCAGAAGCTGTATTCTCTGCTTCTGCACTTGTAAGATTTTGGTAACATTTTACACCTTAACGTTTTCTCTTTATTTTGCCCATAAATCAGCATGATGTAGAAAACCTGTAAAATACTATGCAAACTTCAGGCATTGATTGCTTAATTATAAATACTCTGTAGGAATATTCTCAATACTTAGATTTATCCTCAGTGTTTTGTACTGTTAGTATAGTTAAAATGTTTTAGGTTGACCTTTTTCTGGGAAATTGTTCTTTAATTTTCGGTTTACCTAATCAGATAACTGACTCCTTGTAGTCCAGTTATTCTTTTGACTCTAACTTAGGGGGTTTTAACTTTCAGAAGGATTAATGGGTTTTGGAAGAGTTAAACATATTTGATGTGTATCTTTTTACAACCCAAATTACTTTGTTACTAAGCAGGGATGCCATTCCTTGATCTCCTTGCTGTTTTTACATATTTTTTTAAAGCATGTTGCAAGAGATCACATATATGACCAGTAAGAGAGACAGTCAAAAACAGTAGAATCAGGAGCTTATACCTGCAAAAAAAAGATCTCACAAATAGTACAACAGCAGAAAAAAGTGGTTAGTAAATAACCATCTACATCAGGGGTCTCAAACTCAATTTACCCGGGGGCCGCTGGAGGTAGAGTCTGGGTGAGGCTGGGCCGCATCAGGTTTTCCACAAGAAAACAACATATTAAAAACAATACAGGGCCCTGTGGGGCAATCAGCGGCTTTGTGGGGATAATATGCAACTTTGCTGTGTGATTTGCATCTGTTGGGAAAATTAGCACCTTTGTGGGGAAATGTGCGGCTCAGCGGGGCAATGTAACATGCATAGTTTATAAGGCTGAAAAAAGACACAAGTCCATTCAGTTCAGCCTATTTTCCTGCAATGTTGATCCAGAGGAAGGCAAAAATCCCATGAGGCAAGAGCCAATTATCCTCATATTAGGCAAAAAATTCCTTCCCGACTCCAAATATGGCAATCAAAATAATTCCATGGATCAAGGTCCCACCTTCAGTTATCCAGTATCCATAACTTATAATGTTATTACACTGAAGGAAAGCATCCAAACCAGTTTTGAACTCTTTAATGGAATTAACCATCACAACTTCTTCAGGCAGAGAGTTCCATAACCTCACTGTTCTTACAGTAAAAAATCCCCTTCTATGTAGATGCAGAAACTTTCTTTCTTCTAAATGTAGAGGATGCCCCCTTGTTATATTTACATCAAAGCCCAAAACTAACAGACTGGTGCTATACAGTGAGATATTATTATCAGTAAAACATCTGTACCAGTTTGTGACTTTATAGTTTTGCTATGTTGTTTTACTGCACCAGTCTGTTAGTTTTGGGCTTTGATGTTGGATTAATTAAATGAGCGTTAGTTCTCCTTTAACGTACTGTATGAAGCGAGGGGTCCCAAACTTTATCACATTTTTGAAGGGCATCCTCTTTAGGTATATATACTCATTTAGCTAATTTCCATAAATTATACAAAGCAGGTTTGC
The DNA here is from genome assembly GCA_019650415.1 of Pipa parva. Lineage (NCBI taxonomy): Eukaryota > Metazoa > Chordata > Amphibia > Anura > Pipidae > Pipa > Pipa parva. The sequence goes on along the minus strand of WMED01010136.1, from coordinate 8,027 downwards.
AATCAGTATTGATAAACTGATGATTGATTAATATGTCATACCAAGGAGAGTAAAAGCAGGACCATGATGTCATAGAGATTGACATTGACTCCAAATGGACAACATTTTTATTCAAAGTATTTGTGGAATATTTTATTCAAAATATTTATGGAGTAGAAGTCCAGAACATATGTAATAAGTATGTATTCTGTATTGTTATTGGGACTGCTAGATGAAAGTGCTGGGAATATTAAATTAAATTGATGCAGGATAAGTGGCATTGGTAGATGCATATAATAGCATAGGAGATATAATAATGAAATGGAGCTGGAGTATTAGCAACATAATCTACTAATTCATTTCTAGAAGTGAGACCCTGTATGATGTTTAACTAAATGAACAAATAAAACAAATACAGCAAATACAAATAGAGTATATACAAAAATACATTTTCCTTGAGAATCTATTTAAATCTTAGTAATATTAAAAGGTAAAGGTTTTTTTCTAAAAGGACTAGGACGCCTATTGGAAAATCCAGCGCTAATTGAAGAGCTTTTTGCTTGTATCTGTGGAAATTAGTCATTTTGATGTACATTCTTTCAAAATTCATTTTTCTGTCCTTTATTCTTTGGCCATTTACATGTTCAATGGTGCATTTTTTAGATTTTGTTTAGTAAAAATACTACTTAAGCACAGCAGTATTCTATTAATGTTGAAAAGTTTTTTCTTTCTCTCAGAAAGTAATAATTATGTTTTGCTCTTTGTATCTACTTTTAGGCTGTAAATACAACCAGGTGAACAGTCACTTTCATTGCATTCGAGAGGGATGCCAGTTTTCATTTCTGCTAAAGCACCAGATGACTTCACATGCTCGCAAACATATGAGAAGGATGCTCGGAAAAAACTTTGATAGAGTACCTGGCCAGGCATGTCACTTTTCATTTTAAACATCAAATGCTATGCAAACGTGCAGGTGAACAAGATATGCAGTGAATAAGATATGCATATGCAGTGAACAAGACTTTTTAGCATTGGCATGTGAGAGCATATACTGTATTACTGGCAAAAAAAAAAATAGATATAAAAGTATATCTTACCAACCGCTCGTTATAACCTGTGTAGCAAAAGTAATATGCAGGGTGCCCAGGAGCTGCGGACGTCTTTTAAATAGGAAAAATGAAGTGGAATCTCCAGCACTCCCCAACAGTGAAAAACAACTTTATTGAAGTCTCATAGGCCTATGAGGCTTCAATAAAGTTGTTTTTCACTGTTGGGGAGTGCTGGAGATTCCACTTCATTTTTCCTGTATTACTGGCATAAACTAAACTGGCATCTGTATCAACATTTTTGTTCTAGGTTGTTTCACATGCTCCTAGAAGTGACAACCTCTCCCAGTTAAGCAGCACAGCACCCAGCCCATCTTCTACAGATGCCCCATCATCATTCCAGACCACACCACAAAATGTTATAGATACAGAAACTGATGAATATTTGGACTACACTGGAGCAGGTAGTCCTGGTGGAATATCATCTGAGTCCTCAAACCCTGATCGCAGCTGCTCAAGTACTCCAGTAGGCAATGAAAGCATGGACACTGGTAAAGTGTTGTATTATGTTGTACTATATACTGTAAAGTCTTGGGATAGACTATCTACTCTGTAAAATAGCAAAGTTTTGCATTAAGTGCACATAGTAAATTGAAGTCAGTTTTTTTACAACTTCTCTTTTGTATGTACTTTACTCCTTGTATATAACAAGCAGAAGTAATTTTACGTGAAATAAATCTTTATGCTCGTTGCTAAATGACTTTAATACTAGTAATCTATGTACAGCAGTTTAAATGTTATAGCTGGTGATGTAAGTCTGGACCACCCAGTGCTATTCCATATCTGTGATTTTCTGTGCTTCATTTCATCATTTTCTCTCTTAGACTTTTTCATTTTTGGTTTATTTTGTTCTGTTTTTTTTTCTCTTTGTTTTGTATTCCTGCTTATCTCCATATTCTCCAGGCTGCCTGATCCCTTCTGCTCCTGACGGTGCTCTCTCCCACAATACACCTCCAGCAGCAGCGGCTGTTCCTTCTGCTCCTTCCTTTACACCTGCCTTGATCAGGTCTTCCCTTTCTTCCTTTCCGTATCTGCTTTCACCATCCTGTGTCTCATACTCCTTGATCACTGCCAGCTTGGGTGTCGGCAGGGGCATTCTGGTTCCCACCAACAGCACTCCAGCTTTCACACCAGTTATAGCCACATCGGCTCCAGTCAAAAATGATGTCCCTCTAGTACAGGATGCAGCAGGTACCTTTATGCTTGTCTATGTGCATCCATGCTACATACGTCTTAAGTAACTTGCCTTGTAAAATCTGGTGGGGTTAAAGCAAATACAGCTGCCAAACATATAAACAGATTTGTTTCAAAACATTTAGTTAACATGCTAACTAATGATAAAAAGGCATGCACACGTGTTCTTTTTTATGATAATTGCAGTAAAAGTGCAGTAACATCCAAGTGTTTGCTTCCTGTCAGCAATTTGCACAAAATAGCTTTACCTGAAAAAAGTTCCTGGGTTGATTTTACATTTTCAGTTGATTTACACATGTTCATGTCCAGTTCCTATTAAACTGTCACCTTTTCCTACTACTGCTACTTTATGATGTATTTAAATATATGATTCAATATTTAAAGGAGGGATTAGACACTGTGATCTGTACAAATTACTCTAATACTTGCTGAAACAGTTGGGTTTTTTTTTACTCCCTTAAATAAACCAACCTTTTTGTGATCTTCTTGGTTCACTCAAATGAATCACCTTTTTTCACAGCTTGCTTCTAAGTTACCATCACTAATTTATTGTTCTTTTGCACAGTAAGTTTGCTGTTTACTGTATACTATAATATTAACTTTCACTCTCATTACAGGTAACACCATCACCATGCCAACAGCTTCAGGAGCTAAGAAGAGATTTTGGATAATTGAGGACATGTCTCCTTTTGGCAAAAGAAGGAAGACTGCTTCCTCACGCAAAATGCTAGATGAGGGTATGATGTTAGAGGGTTTCAGGCGTTATGATCTGTATGAGGATTGCAAGGACACAGCTTGCCAGTTCTCCCTGAAGGTCACTCATTACCACTGCACTCGAGAAAATTGTGGTTATAAATTCTGTGGTCGCACACATATGTACAAGCATGCTCAGCACCATGACAGAGTGGACAACCTAGTACTCGATGATTTTAAACGATTCAAATCCTCTCTTAGCTGCAATTTCCATGACTGTCAGTTCTCGGGCAACAGCACACATTTTCACTGTTTGCGTTGTGGCTTCCGTTGTACTGACAGCACAAAAGTAACAGCTCACCGCAAGCATCATGGAAAACAAGATGTCATTAGTGCTGCTGGCTTCTGTCAATTTAGTTCTAGTGCAGATTGCGAAGTGTCTGATTGTAAGTATAAGCTTAAGTGTTCCCATTTTCATTGCACTTATCCCAGCTGCAAGCACACTGTGGTGGGAATGTCTCAGATGGATTCACACAAGCGCAAGCATGAGAAGCAAGAACGTGGAGAAATTACATCTGCATCCCCTGGCCCCGAGGGAATATCTCAGGCTGGCACTGACTATGACCTCCAAAACACACCAGTGAACTTGGACAGCTCCCTGAATCTGAGCACAGATAACCAAAACTCACTTCTTTTCCTGCAAAATGCAGTTGGATTGGGTTTAAATGATTCACTGGACTTAAGTAAGAAGCCACTAGATAGAGCAAATATGGACTCCAAAGAAGAACTTCAGGGCAGTTTGTCAGGCCACTCTGCAGATGTAGATGATTTTTTGTTTCAGGATGAGGAAGATTATGAGGAAGAAGATGATGAGGAAGAAGATGAAGAGGAAGAAATAAATGAAGAAGATGAGGAGGAGGATCTAAACTCAGATTCAGATGACTCCTTGCCTGGTAGTGATTGCTCAACAAGGAAAGGAGATGAAAAGTCTACAGGTCCTACAAATCACTGTGACACCCCTCAAATCCCTATTGATCTTCAAACATCCCCATAAATTGGTGTTCCATATGTTCCAATGTTATATATATGGTGGGCCCTGTTCTCACTTTCTCTGCTTTTGACAAAAGACAAAAACAAGGGAAGAAATTAGAATTTATATGGTTGAATGGGTTTTCCTTCCAATAGACAGGACTTAAGGAAAGCTTTGGTTTGGTAACCCCATCTAAAGGAAGCATGAACTGCAGTGCATGATATAAGCAGGATATTTGCACTTATGTGTGTGACTCCTTGCAGGATAACATCCATCTTTTCTTTACTATGTCCAGGTGTTAGATATGGAAAAATAAATTGGGGTACTGATTACTCATCTAACATTGGAAATAGGGTAACCTACTGTATGTTTTTATAAATAGAGGGGGTCAAATGGGCTGGGTTTGTGGGTATTTATTGACAAGCATTATTGGGTGCCCTATGCTAAGGCTCTCTTCTGTTCTTCCAGTTTCTGTATGGGTTGTTCTTGGGAAGTATATGTTTTATTTTATAAATATTTATATAGAAACTTTCCTCTGCACCAACTGATCTAGTTTATTTATTTATTTGATATTAACCTGGCATAATAAACTGCAACTAAGCTTATGAAAGTTGCCAGAAGAACCTCCTTATTGGGGGGAGGGGTCCGTTTTACTCAAAAGGACATGTTGCTGCTTAAACATTTAGTGACAAGGAGTGCTGGTAGATTTGTGTTTTTAAAGGCAGTATAATTTAGCACCATTAAAGTAGGTTCTGTGTTTAAAACTCATATCACTCAGGGGTAAGCTTGTGCTAAAGGAGCTCCACTGTCTATCTCAGCTTCCCCAGTCTTATCTGTTATATTACTAGTAATCAAAATAATAGGCACTTGAATTATAATTCTGTGATTCATAGAGTTTGTAGCAGCCCTGAAAGTACCATAAGATGGGGAATGGGCATGACCTCTGACTATAGCACAGGATGTACTCTCTCAGGTACACCATTCAGTAAAGGAGCTACTTTATTTTAAAAAGTAAAAATATTGGTGGGTGAGGATGATATGGAATTGTCAAATATTAAAGTCGGGCTTAGCAGAAAAAAACATTATTGTTTTAAACCTTTTATTGGAAATCTTTCCCTGCCAAAGGCTAGTCAAAATTAAGTGTTAGATAAGGAATTCTGTCATTTGGATTTTATTACTTATTTTTGGACAGTCAAGATTTTTTTTTTTAAACTGAGCATTACAAGCTGATCCTTGACTTTACCCCTGTAACCAACCACCCACCCACACAGATTGGGTTTTATTTATTACCTTGAACAAAATACGCAGTTTAATTACACTATAAAAATTGTTTGTAACAACTGGTGTCAGAGATACAAAATCATAACACAAGAAAAATTGTACAGTATTTTTTTTTTGTAAAGGTTATATATAGAACAAAAGAAAAAAATGAAAAAAATTAAAAGTTGCAAAAGGTGGTGAGGATGTGTCCGGGCACCTTCACACCTCAGTACCTTTTCTCACTCTGATCCCTTTTTTGAAGTTTAGTTTGATTTAATGGAGTTGGGAAGTTTGACTTCCCTTTAGCACTGAAATGAGTGATTCCGACTATTAACTTGAACTTTATAGGAAACAAAGTTGTGTTCAGATACTATGAATGATTATAATCTTCCTGATGATGTGATAAGATTATAGTTATTTAATTTTTTGAGTTCCCACACCCCTTTCTCAATCAGTTATGTGTGTTTATTTTTCAGTTACAGTTTTTCTCTTCCGGTTTTGTATACTATTTCGAAGATGAGTCTAAAAGCCTACTGCTTTTAGCAGCTGATGTGACCAACGTCATATTTATCACAATATGCTGATTTATGCAGCTCTTAGCTTTCAAGTTGAAAAGGCATTAATAAGGTATATACAATTAACAACAATGTTCTCTGGGAGATAGGAAAACTCCTGACCTTAAGAGCTTATTATAGTTCAAATATTGAGGATATTTTAACTCATCTGACTTGAGCTTATTCTTTTCATTTATATTCATTTACTATAGTCAAGTGGAATATCTTTCAAGTCTTTTTTTTTCACTTTGAAATCTACATTTTTAACTTGAACTGTTATGTTCTATATTGTTTTCTTCTGAAGTCTTTTTTAGTCTCCTGCTGTTGAAATGCATTAAAACTGACAACATTTTAAAATGGCATGTTTTTTTAAAGAATGTTTCCTGTTCCAGAAGCAGCAAGAGAGTAGAAGGGAGAATGTAAGTTAGGAGAGGTTCTATATTCCATTTCCCCACACAGCTCTAGCAAATAATAAGCCTGCACTCTCTAAGCATCAACAGTTAAGTTCACTACTAGAAACAAAACAACAAAGTCAAAAAACAAAAACCCTTTTTACAATGTAGCAGAAAAAAAAATGAAGTAACTATTATGTTGGAGGTTTTATATATATTGGTATTGCACAGTAGGACAAAAGCCATCTCCAATTCATCAACAAAATCTAATGTGTCATTTTTTTTTTAATTCTATTTTCTGTGTAAACAAAAGGTATTTCTTTGCCTTGGCTAATTACTGTTTACTATCTATATCTGAATACAGTAGTTGTATATTGGTATAGGGATAAGCTTATGCACACATGTAGCTGGGTGTATGCTACATATGTACACACACACATATTCACCCAAAAATCTATTGCATCTAGATATTATCTTGTAGGATTTCTTAAGATCATCATAAAGCCAGGAAAGAATATGTTTCTCAAAATACTTGAATTGGATTTTCCCACATTGCTAAGAACTGAATAACTGAATATTTTTCCACTTGAATTTAGTTCTGTTAGAAGTTTAATATATGTGTTTATTTATTTGTTTTGTTTTTCTTTTTTTGCATGACTGATGCAAGGTTTGATATTTTCACTCAATAAAACTGGAAAAAATAAAAATTTCTTTTTATCTGTGTCAATCCTTTTGTTGATAGTGTTTTTATGGCTAACATTTCAGTGTATTTTTTTATCTTCCATTCTACCAAAAAAATCAACTTTTCTTTCTTAGCTGGGTAGGCTGTATTCAATTGTTAGTTTAAAAAGTAACCAAATTAACGGTACAATAGCTGCATCTAAGTGAATTTACAAACTGAAGTTTTATATTTCAGCACAGTTTTTAAGAATGATAACATTTCATTATAAAAAATATGCTCCACCAACTCAGTGGGCTCCCATTATTTTTGGATTGTCTGGGGCAGTGGTATGGCAGAATGGCCAGGTCCCCTCTATGTATGGAGTGCAAAACCTTTAAAATAAGTGGACCTGACACAGCTTCTGCTTCCAAGTGGGCTTTACACCACAGATGCAACAAACAGTGTAAGGCATACCTCTAATTCATTAAGGGTTGTACCTGTCAAAAAATGGTGAGCCCTCAAAACATTTTTTGTTACATCTGTGGTATATTAAATGGGATAAAGCCCACTTGGAAGCAGAAGCAGTGAACATTGTATAAGTGGTGTTGGCAAGAACACCCAGGATTCCTGCAGTTATATGAAGTTAATGAGCCCTAATACAGGGGTCGGCAAACTTTACTATAAAAAGAGCCATTTTGCCCCCTCTTCCATTAAAGGAAAGTAGTCTGGAGCTGCAAAACATAACAACTTAGAAATTTTTAAATGTTTTAATCTTTTTTTAGTTAAACAGAAGAAAATATAAACAAAAATAAAATAATATATAAATAAAAATTACATTGATAAATAACCTTTATTCTTTTTTTTTTCATTTATCAATCAGGGAAGAAGGGAGCCACAACAAGGAGGCTGAAGAGCCACATACGGCTCCAGAGCCGTGGTTTGCCTACCACTGCCCTAATACAATTTGCACTGCAATTTTTTCCTTTTGACTTCTGTATGTATGTACTCCTATGCAATAACCACCTCTCCCTGCTTAGCTATTTGATTAGCAGTTACTAAACAATGATGGGATCACAAGGGGGCATCCTCTATGTTTAGAGCAGAGGTCCCCAACCTTTTTTGCACCAGGGACTGGCTGTAAGCAAGACCAGTTTTCCA
>WMED01010134.1:0-15923 GCA_019650415.1 Pipa parva | reverse complement strand
GGCTGAACTGGATGGACTTGTGTCTTTTTTCAGCCTTATAAACTATGTTACTATATTATGTTAGAACAATGTGAGATTTCCCTCAATAAACTCAGAAATGACCCCGAGCGGTCTTTCCGAGTTTAATAACTTTCGCCCTTAGTATTTATGTATCAAACATAAAATTTAAGAATGATCTTAGTAAAATCTGTTAAGTGCTTAAGAATGTAGCCCATTATTTTATATATAACAGTCAAAACCAAAGGTTTGTACTGTTTGGGGTACTGCGCCCTTAAATATAAATCTAAAAAATTGTTATTCAGAATTGTGACAATTGTTATGAATACACAAACAATAAACAATGAATACGAAATAAATAAGAAATCTCAAGATTCAATGTGTAAAGGATAAAATGATAAAAAAGTCCTGCTGTAAAGGAAAATAATTCTTAGTGTGTAAAATGTCCTGCTGCTTATCCACTGGAGGAGGTCTGCCAACCAATCCTCAATTCTGAGTGAGTATCTTGGATTCCGTGGATACGGAGCTTGTGGATGCGCTGGTGAATGAGGATGAAAAAGTAGAAAGGGGAAAGCCCCTTTTAAAAATTAAAACTGTGTTGTTGTTTCACCAACAAGACAGTTTTATTTTTTTTTTTAAATTTTAAAATTACTATCATGCACTAAATTAGTGGCGCATTGTGTAATTGTAATCGCAGTATTACGCTAGGGGCTTTCCCCTTTCTGCTTTTTCATCCTCATTCACCAGCGCATCCACAAGCTCCGTATCCACGGAATCCAAGAAGCCCATTATTTTAGTCTCCTTTTTCCACCTTTGCACTAAAACAAGAAAAAGCCAGTGATACCTGTGCAGTTTGTATTGATGGATTGGGGGATGTGAATGCTGCAGTATAAAAGACCATTCTGTAGTAACACTAAATTGAAGATTCAATGTTTGATCTTGCTGCTACTTTCTGAAACATATATTAGATATTATTATATAAATTGCTTTAATCTGTAAGCCTTAAGTACTGTCTGAGGATGTTTTGGACTTTTTTGATGAGACTGATGACTTCTGTGCATGAGCAGTTTTACTGTGTGTCTTGTTTTTTTCATGCCAGTTTTTGGGGTTGGGGAATGCTGATTTTCCATATGTTGAATTTAGCAAACCTTATAATAAATGTATAGGTGAGACACGTGCCCATTATGGTTTTAATTTAATATAAAAGGACTAGTATCAAGATGTCAAAATTAAAGAATGTAGAAGTGAAGCTTACTCACTACATTAATCCTAATCTGAGAAGTCTAGCAATACCAAATCAACATGGCAGAAAATCATATGGGTGAAAAAATGTTTTTATTGGCCTGCAATTTTTTTTAATTAATTCTGTGGTAGACATGTGGTCTGCTGGGACTTGTAGTTCCACACAGTGATGCTATGGTCACAGTAGCTAGAGTGGGTTTCAAGCCCTGGGCACTTCCTAGTACACACACACACACACACACACACACACATACACACTTTTTGTAAAATGGGGGTTGCACATATGGTATAGATCCCTGACCCACAGGGCACTCCTAGTACAATGTGCTTGGTGAATGGCAATAAAATGTACTTGGTTTTATTCTGTACAAAATGAGGTTGCCAAACACCAGTTATATAGTGAAAATAGAAACCACTCTTTACTTTGGTAATAATAAAAAGTTTCACAAAACATCCAAATGACACAGTTCACAGTTGTAGATGTGAGTAGTACTTGTGAGGAGAGATGTCCTGTTTTGCTTACTGACAGTGAAAATCATATGTGGGGAAATATTGGTGATATACTTCACTCTTCTACCTTAGATTAACTGGGGTAACACACAGTCCTAATTTACTTGGCAAAGGAAATCGACATCAGTTGGCTCACAGTGGGAGACTTTAGAAATATTAATATACTTACAGATAATGAGCAGCAGTGTACTATAGCAAGTCTAGCAGACATATTACATGATAGCCACAAAATTCTAGTCCTGGATGGAGGCCTGAATGGGTTACCAGATGTGCAAAGGGGTCCTTCTGTCAACTTCTTCTCTCTGTCTAAACTCACTCCTTTATGGAGGCAAAAATATTCTCTATATTTCCTCAGCAAGAACTGGAATAATCACCGGTGGAGAATAAAACTATCTACAATAGTCTATGGCAGTGTTTCCCAAATGCTGGGTCGCGACCCGGTACCGGGCCACCAAAATTAAATGCCGGGTCATGAGTGCCGCTCATGAATATTCATGAGCGGTGCCGTGCATGAAGTCCCTTACCATCGCGCACGGCACCGCTCATGAATATTCATGAGCGGCACTCGTGATCCGGTTATTTTTGTGCTTATCCTTCGTGCCAGGTCACGAAGGATAAGCACAAAAATAACCGGGCCATGAGAAAACAAACTTTGGGAAACACTGGTCTATGGTAACTCCATGCCATTCCAGAAATGACTTTTACGTCCTGAATGCAAGCCCTCTACTAAGAGGCAGACTGGGCTAGGGAGGCTCCAATTACAGGTTCTAGGAACTTGTAGAAAATTCTCTAGAAGTTGATAGGCTAATTATTTTGTATGGGATAAGCACGCAAGTTCATCACAGTTTAGTCAATAGATGTCAGTAATGTATAGCATAGTGTATACAAATTCTAAAGGTTCAAACAGCATTTACAATAGACAACACAAAGTAAATGGATCAAAAACACATTAAATCACTGTAACCATTCGAGTATAACTTGTACTGGGATATCACAAATTCACAATTCAACTGCATTTCAGGGGGCAAAACACAGAGTATCAAGGCTCAAAAGTCTCATTTGTAAGGACAAAGGTAAAAGTTTACTTGGCGGTTTACTGGGGTTGGATAATTCACTGGTAATTTATTCTTTTCAGAATAAGTCCCGTTTGGTTTGGAATGAAAGTTAATACTATATTTTTTTTATAAAACTGCTAACTTTAAATTATAATTCCTGATATACTGTATATAGATTTGTGATTGTTTTTCATTTTTCATGGTTGCAGTCATATTTCATCCTTTAAATAAACAACCCCACATTATTTCCATGTAAATTCCAAGGTGCAATTTTGACAAATACTACATATGTAAAACCTTTTTTGTGAGTTTTTTTAATTATCTTTTTTTATGTATATTTTGATAAAATGATCATTATAAATTTAATTAAAGAATCTAGTCAAAACATCAAAAAGTGAGCAATTGACTAAACTCAACTAAAGCGCTCAGTTTTAATGCATAATATAGCTTCATATGGCTGGTTCAGCTGGACCTCATTTATAGTAACTCTTCAGCAAAGTTGTATAATGTTTTATACTTAGAAACTAATGTAGTTCAGAGACCCACATAAACTAATGAATTACCATTCCATTACATAACTAAATATTAATGTGCTGATTTTCATTCGTCTCCTAAAATACAATATACACAGAAGCTGACCCACTTTAGACTTCGTTACATGAAAGGTATATATTAATTGAAGTCAGGTACCTACCACATCCTTTCTTTGCCCCATAATCCTTTTGGTGAAAAAAATGGCATTAGCATTACATAGAAGTAATAGAATACTGTATGTGGTTCATGAACTAATGTCACATCTACTACAATCTTCAGGCTTAATCTATAGGTTTATAGACAGTTTAGTCACCAACAGGTATTGAACTGTATATTTGGCACTGTTATATACATATTTATTGGAGTGTATATTATTTACTAGTTTCCATCCTTTTAGTTTACAGTCAGTTTGTTACTAATACTCCTGTAATGCTTTTGTTAAATATGGTGGTTTCTGGGTCTGTATAGCACCTTTACCATAAACTCAGGCTAGAGATAGAACATGGGTTAAATTTGCAGACTCTGCCCTATGGAGTGAGCCCTCGCACTGATTCAGAGGATTGTGGGTGCTTGTCATAATAAGTAACAGTGCAGTGTGGTGTATTGTATGAAAACATGGGTGCCACGGACTTTAGTGTTAAAATATAAACAACAATTTTTATTAACTTGCAGCACAAAATAGAGAAGATGAGGTAGAGTAGAAAGTAATACAGATGCATGCACAAATACTTCTTCAAAAGGTTCATTCAACAAGTAGTTGCCCCTATAAGATTGCCAACCGAGGGTACTCACAATCAATGGTGGAATTGTAGCTCTTGAAGGTGCACTGTATCTTAAAAGAAATCCTCAACACTGGCTCTTTAATGTAGCTCTGACTCTAGTCACTAGAACTGGATCCTCATGCAGTAGGACTTATGGACATGGAGGCTAGGTTCCCCTACACAGCACAGAATATGGGTGCTTGCTCTTTAAATATAATAAATGGGCCTTTTAATATTGGGCCCATTTAATATTGGGCACCATGTCCTTCCCTGTACTCTCCTGAAGTAAGGTAGGCCTCACGGCATGTCTTGTGTATCAGGGTCCTTCTCCTGCACTCCACGAGGTTAGACTCCCCCTTACCTAAAATGGTGCTGGCCCTTTAAGGGGCACCAGGATGCCCCTATTATGCAGCACGCTTATGTGCAACTTTATTACAGAGTATCGCAAGTTGGACAGAGCTGAGCTGCTGGCAGGCTTAGAAGTCAGTAGCTGAAGGAAAGTGCACATTAGGAGAGGAACTTAATACTCCCACTGATTTCCTTATCTAAAGGAGAGTCCCGCATCCCTCGGGAGATAGGAGGGCCCACAAGGGGGTCCCTGCACTCTTTTTTTTTTCTCTGTCACCTACTTCCACTTTAGCAGTTCAGTTGGCTCGCCGAATAGAGCTGAGAAGACCCAAAGCAGCCAAGGAGCGCCCTCGCATTCCACTTACCTCATTGTGGAGCGGCGCTCAGAGGAGGTGCGTCACCAGAATGCTGGAGGAGGTGAGTTTGGCTATGGGCGATGTGGGCATCAGCGCCCCTCAAATAGATTGTGCCCTGGGCAGTTGCCCACATTGCCCAACGCTAGAACTGGCCCTGATCACTGTTAGTAGGGACCGAGACTGCATCATTAGCAATCAGCACCCTAGAAATCGCATAACGCGTGTGTCGTCACTGACGTCTACATACCGACAGGTCACAGAGGGAGGATCCAAGGATGCAATCTCTCTCTGAATCTGGTAATGATGCTGATTGCAAATGATGCAGCTTCAGTCTCTGCTAACAGTGATCTGACAGTGATCACTGTTAGCAGGGACCGAGACCACATTATAAGAAATCAGCATAATTACCTGATGCATCAGAGAGAGATCGCAGCCTTGGATCCTCCCACTGTGACCTGTCGGGTATGTAGACGTCAGTGACATCACGCGCGTTATGCGATTTCTAGGTTTTCCGGGTTTCTAGGGGTTCCGCCAGAAATTTTATTACATCAAAGAGTTCCCCTGAAGAAAAAAGGTTGAAAAACACTGTTGTAGAACATGGTGACTGGCCATCTCCATGTTCCTGCACGCACGCTGTATTCCCACACCATTTGGTCCATTACATCCACACCGCACTTTGTGTGGTTGTATTGTGTGACCGTGTTTGCCTTCCTTTTGTTGGTATCCTCAGTCTCAACCACGCCGTGCATGCTGCTGAGAATGCAGACAGCCTTCTTTCATTTGGGTGCATACACTGTCAGTGAGGCACCAGTGGTTGAAAACACCTGAGTGGTAAATTCAGTGCGGTCCATCTCTCTAGCGGATTGAGGAATTTCCCGGCGACTCTTGTTGACTGTGCCGAGGGTAGTGGTTTTCCAGCTAAGCAGTCGTTGTGCAAGTGACAATGATGTAAAGAAATTGTCCATGGTTACAGTTCTGCCCTTGTCCATGAATGGTTCCATCAGCCTCATCACTACAGTTTCAGAAAGTCTCTCCCGCGGGGATGACTGGGGTCCTTGCCAAGATATCACTACAGTTTCGGAAAGGACATTACAGACAAACTTGATGCAAAACTTGTCTGGTTTTGTTGCAATGTATTGCAGAAAACAGCAGCGAGTCTTTGATGGGAAAAGCTGTTCATCAATAGTGATGTGTCGACCAGGGTTGTAGGATGCGATGCAGTTGGTGACAAACGATCTCCACACATCGGAGATTGCAGCAAACTTATCGGTCTCCACTCGCTCACTGCGTGCGAACATGTAATCAAAGCGTAGGTGTTGCATGATGTCTTAAAAATAAATCATTATTTTTTGTGCAATTTGTTTCCATAGGTGCAATTTTCCAACAATTTTTTTTTTTTTTTACGATTTTTTTTGTGCAAAAAAATCCCAGAGGAGTGATCTATATGACCAATGGGACAGATCACAAAAATAGAGCAAGTAGCTGCGATTTTTTTTTTTCACCCATTGTCTCGAATCTAAATATACAAAAATGTAAATATACAAAAGAACAACTGTTATTTGTTTCCATGCTTTTTATTTTTGTTATGAAAATAATAAAAAAATGCAAGGAATAAAACAATTCCACACATATTTACAATAGGCTAGTGTGGGGGGCTGCGTGTGTGTGTGTGAGTGTGACTAGCATTTCAGCACTCACTCAGCAGTTGGTGTTGGTGTTGCTCAAGATCAGTTCCAATGCCTGTTGAACTGTGTGCCTTTTCTGCATTTTGTTTCTTGTGAACAAAATAGGTGAAGTAGTCACCTATTTCTCCCCCACAGCACAAAAGGCTGCATGCAAATTTGCTAAGGTGTTAGTAACCTTATGCATATTCCCAGCACAACAAAGCAGCTGGGGGGTGCAGGTTACATTCTTTTGTTTACTCTCTCTTACAAGACCTGAGGTGGATCAACACAATTGCCTCCTGCAGATTCCTCAAACAATGGCCACATTTGCAAATGAAAGGATGCTAATTGGAGCCATCAGAGTTGTCTGTTCAGACTGAGGGTCATTTGACCCTCTTTCAGGACTTCAAGGGGGAGCTCGAAATTTCTGGGACTTCTAGTGTTAAAACAGGGAATTCTATGAAAGGTTTGAGAATTATGAGTAACTAATCTGATTCACACAGGTGTGCAACCTCACAGAGCTGCTGCCCACCTGCTTCTTTCTTATTGGTTTTTTTTTTCAGAGTTCCTAAGCTTGTTGGTCAAGCCAGTGGCATGAGATTCCATACTGATCAACTAAAGAGGAAGTAGCAAAAGAGGAGGGGTTTCGGTAAGAAAGTGGCTGTAAGTTAATAGCCACTAATTTATATTGAAAAATCATGTATTTAACAGTACCAATTAGATGGACCAATCCAAAAAATATAAACAATGTGCTCCATACAATATAAACCAACACTCAAATCTACTACTCCCCAGTAGTTGTTTCATGTGAAGTAAGGGTAATTTATTAAGCAGCACTGATAAACTCCCACACCGGAAAAGTGTGTGACGTGTACCAACCAGTTTTTCGGTAAAATTTACCCACCCTGGACATTTTTACCCTACTTACTACTTAATGCCTGTGCACAAATTAGTTTCCTAAGCCCCAGCCTCTGTAATCTCATGCATTCCATGCCATGCAAAAATGTAAACAAGCATGACTGATGAGGCCTAAAGGTCAGAACAATTCTTAATCAATAGCAGTTAGGCAGCTTTTTCTTCATATGTTTGCTAACTTGCAAGAGGGAAAGGGGGATTGGGGGAAGACAAAATGTCAGCTCTCATTAGAATTAATTAGTGAAAGAAACACCAAATTTTGCTTCCCTAAACTTTTTTTTGACTATTTGTGTTAGCGATTGGCTTAGTATAAATTTTTATATGGATGTGTGCAGTTATATCGGCACTATAGTGCCCCTTTGATTCTAAAAAAAATACATATGACCATGGTGCAATTTCTTTATATCAAAACTGTAAACATTTTGGTACAAATACCAAATGTAATTTCCATTGTCACCTATGCTCCATGTTATACCCATTACTTTAAGGGAATTATTCACTAAGCTGCAAATTCGACTGTCGAATTCTCAAACAGTGGATTCCCCTAACAAATCCACAACATTATTCCATTATTCCTAAGAATACATCAGAAAAACACATGATTTGCCAGGGTGTGGAAACCTAGACACCTGAATCTACAGGAAGCACTGATAACTGATTCATTTCAGTTAAAATATAAAACGCTCCGTAACAGTACATGCTCAAGTGTTTATATGATCTATACAAATGGTTTGATAATTTACTCCAGTAGTTTCAAGGTTAATGTAATAATCCCTAAAAATAAAATGCCTCATTTAGCATTTACTAGACACGGGCTGGGAATTCCCCATAGTAAGAGGCCTCCTTGCATATGTAATGGTTAGGGACAGTTAGTGAGAGAGCCTTGGCAATCCTTCTATACCAAAAAAGTAAGAGCTATGGAGCTTTCTGCATGATAGAACCTAGGCTGAGGCCTCCTGAAGCACCCTTTGGTCACTAATGGTGTATATAATAAGTTGCTGATATATCTGTCTGTAAAAATCAGGGTGGAGTGGTTGCTGAGATACAAAGGTAGTAGTCCTAATGGGATGTAGCTCAGCATCCTTAGTGGAGCAGAGAGTGCCGGCAAACCAGCCCTCATTTATGGTGTTGAGTTCACTTTTTTATTTTGTGTTTAAAATACTAATACTGAGGAAAAGATTGAGTGAGCATATTTCTTTACCTGACATATTTATTTGATCTTTTTTTTTTTTTTTTTTTTTTTTTAGCAAAAACATAGGTTATGTTTATCTGCCTGATTCTGATTTTCTTTGAAATGGTTTATACTACAACCTAATCAATTTGTTTTTCCATTTATTATTGATGATACGTTGTGTATATAAACCGGAGAAGTATGTGCTTTCAGACATTCTGTCAAGTTACATAACTACTGCAGCGTAATGTTGGATAGTTTAACTTTACTTCCATCAGAGATATTGCCTAGGGGCATGGGTTTGTGATAGAATTACTAGAGAGATACATATTCACACATATACTGTGTACTATGCATATAAATCCTCGGTCTCCAAGTTGTTTATTCTTTTAGGTTTTTAGCAAATCTTACATAACCTGATGTGCGTCTTTCTTGGAAAGTTCAAATCTTTTTTCCATGTCTTCCATTTTTAGAAAGGATCATTTAGACATCACAGTGTAGGTGACAGTTCCATGATCAATAGAGGAAATCAGTGCTCAATGTTCATGATGAGTGAAACACATTTTCGCAGGAGTCATTAACTGTGAAAAATTAGAATTGC
This sequence comes from Pipa parva, assembly GCA_019650415.1. Lineage (NCBI taxonomy): Eukaryota > Metazoa > Chordata > Amphibia > Anura > Pipidae > Pipa > Pipa parva. Next base: position 6,769 of record WMED01010134.1, on the reverse strand, counting down.
TTTGTTACAGCCTAAGTTGTTATGTTTTCACTAAGTTAATTAATTCATTTTCAATAATAAGCTACTGTAGGTCTGTATTTTTCTGCATTCATCCTGCCTTAACATTGCCTTTGTGCGTAATTTCTTCTTTGTTCATTTACTGCATTAATCATCTTATAGGTAGATGTGTGTCATTGGCAGTAAAAAAAAAGCTCCACGTTTGTAATTACTTCTGATGTATTTAACATCTTCCCTAGCAAAATATGGAATATAATCGAATTATTTCTAAGACTGCATTATGTCACAAAAAGGAAAAAGTATCTGTAAAGAAATATAAGAATTTTGACCTTAGTCTATAGGGATTTCAATGTTTTTTAACATGCTATGTTGTATAGTACAGTAACAAATACGTCACCTGGCAGTGTTATGTACAGATGTTTAACTTAGAAGATCAGGAGAGACAACTACCGTATGTCATCTAAAAGAGGGCAGTGAAAATTATTCAAATATTCTTTAGTTCCAGTTATAGGTCACAGAAGTAAGTAAGAGTCTTCTGGTCTGAAATATTTCATTTTGTTTCTATTAGCTAAAACACTAAAAGAACAGTAAGATCAAAAATTGAAAATGCCTCGGTGCTTTAATAACTATTATATATTAAATATGTTCAAAAATTCTAAATTGTGTTTATATGTATGATTTGATATCTGGGTACATAGCTTTAGAAATTGGGCTTTTGGGCACACTTGCTGAAAATGAATTGTCTAAAGCTGTAAAAAAAAAAACAGTAGGACTGGGTAAGGTCTGTTCAACCAGTAGTAACAAAGAAAGGGTTAGCTCAATCCCCTAGTAACAAAAGCATGTAAAGTCCCAATGCAGTAAAATAGGGGTACCAAAGGTCTGTTCAACAACATGTCTACTATCAGTAAAGATAAAAACAGAAAGCAATAAAATTAATGAATTGTCACTTTTGAATGAACAAAGAGAACACTGAGAACAGTTTCAGTAGGCCACATTGGAGCCCTACCATCAACACCCTACTTCATAACCTTGATCTGGTGAAGTCTGAAGCTTGATGATTAGACAAATTACACAGTTCTTGAAGTAATGTTAAGTGCTCCATAAGTCCAGAAATATTTTTTTTATAGTTTGAAGTTTATTAAGTTTTTGATTTTACAAAATAAGTATCAAATGTTGTAACAAATGTAATAGGTTCAGTCGTGCAGTTATGCATTCTTTCAGATTTGTAACAGTACATTCATTATCTTCTTGGTAACATAATAAAGTAAGTTTCTACCACATCGTTGTTTCCATCCTGATTATTTTGGGTTTCCACATACTGTATCTAAGATAACCTTAACAGCTCATTTTTGTATACATGGTCTATCATGTGTGCTTTAAACTGTACCTGTCAACCCAAAACTCTAACACTAATTTAGGTTCTGCTAATGAAATAAATGTTTTTATAAATATATATGTATTTAAAAAATGTAACTTTATACAGCATTTCTCTCTGTCATCTTCCCTGTCAGTCTGCCTTTTCTTCGTAGGTCAGGTGATAATGATTGACATTAGAGCTCCTCCAATCAGATCCCTGCTAGATAGTGATTTCACATATATGTTTCTGAATGGTTTCTGTGGCGATATTCAAGTAGATGCAAGAGATTATGGGGGGAATTCACCATAGTGCAAAGTGAGGTCCGGATCCTTCGCCTCAATTTGCACAGACTGTTATACGCTCGCTGTACTGTTGCTTTCATAGTTGGGTATAATTCTTGACTAAGTTCTCTGTTTTTTGTTGGGATCCAGCATAGTTGTGAGATAGTTAGTGGCTTACTTACAGTATTCTCTATGGTAATCCAAGGCATTACTGGCATAAAATGGGTCCTAGCTATCATACTTAGCATGGAGGAGATATAGTATTTGTGTATATCTAGGACCCCCAGACCTCCCAGCTTTCGGGGATTTGAGCATGATAGAAGCCCCAATTCTAGGTCTTTTCCATTCCCATATGAATATAGAGATTGCTGATTTCTGAGTCCACAACTATTTTAAGCATCTGAATTGATTTCAAATTCATCACATCTCAATATTTGCTGAATCAGCAGAGTTGGAGAAATATGGTAAACAGACGAGAATTCAGAACTGTAAGCAACTGTTCAGACTTTCATGAGTTAGCCCCATATATATTTTTATACATGGGTTTTAGATGTCCACTCTAAGAGCAGCATGTAAGGAAATGAAAAAATAACCTTTTCCATAGTCTTTTCATTAGGGACTTTACAATTTTTGCTTTCGAAAGACCCATAAACTGCAGACTGTCTGATTGTAAATCAAAATCATTATGTATTAAATATCACAACTGCCTCTGTTTCCTATAACTTTAATCATCCAGAGATTATTCAAGCATCCTAATATGTTGCTCTTATACAAAGTAAAGAATATCAACAGTAAAAATCATGAACCAGTAAAGTTGCTAACAAATATATGCTCATATTATTGGCACTGTGAAATCAAGTATTTTAGATTCTTTACTTACATTTAGTCATTTTCAGTTAGGTACTTTTTTAAGGAATACACTCATGTCTGACCAGCTTCCTCTGCAGTAGATCAGTCAAAAATCTCAAGTCAATGACTTGAATGACAAGCTTCAAAGCTCTGATAAAAAAAAACCAAAATCTTGTAAGTTTGTTTGTTTAACAGCAAAGAGATGGCAAATGGTCTGTCACAAAGGACCTAAGTGAATAGGGAGTGACTTCTGTGAATAAATATGTAAATATAGTTTCCACACATTTAAAAGGACTTAGAAATGCATAATATATATAATAATGTTTTAACGGTAACAAATAAATGGCAGTTACACATCTGCGATCAGTGCTCTTTTAGGAGACTAATGGGGATATTTATAAAAAAAAAATATCAAAAAGATTTTCTCCTGGTGTATCTATATCTGTTTAATTAGATCAAAAATATACATATAGCTAATAGCGATATTTATTAGTCCCCTTCTGACCTTTTTATATCAATGAAAAGTGTTCGCCTGGTTTAGGGAGGTGAAAACTCATTATACCCTATGGAGATGGTGGAAAATATTTTTCACTAAGTCCCCATCAAAGAGATCAGCAATATCAATGGAAAAGGAGATCCATTTAAATGAATGTAATGAGTAGTGGTATTAACAAATCAATATTTATCGATATCAATCTTTAAACTTTATTCGGCATTACAGAAATTGAAATCGAAAATGCAGTGAAACAAATTGAATTGCAGCAAATAGGTCAAAATGACCTTTATAAATTTCCCTCTAAGCTTCCTTTATACCTGTTAGAAGGCTATGGTCACTAAGCTCTTGGTGGTGTCAAAACCAATGCGCAGAACAATGTGTTTCAGATCAGTCGGAGGGATAAATGTAGTTTTCTTACTGTGGTGAAATTCAGGAATTGGATTATGAGATAGCAGACATGCCATGTGCTTTAAAGAAGCACACAAAACACTATGATTCCGGATAAAGAGTTAGGGGCTTTTTCATCAAAGCGAGAATTTGACTGACGAAGTGAATTTGTATCACTTTGGGTTGCTACCCTCCAATAATCACAAGTTCTCTACTCCTTATACACAAAGCAATGAAGAAGTGATCAACATCAGTAGACATCTCTTGCGTAGTGCAGTATAGTCAATCTGAGAGTAGGAGCCCCGCCATAAATCCCCTGATTCACCACTTTCATAAAAGTGGTAAAGAAAAGTGGCAAATTTGGCACAATCAACCTTGCCAAATTCACTACTTTGACAGACTCCAACACTTGATGAATGAGTGAATTACCTGGGCATGCACATGCAAAGTATTGTGAAGAGCTCCATAAGTTTGTGACTGTCATAAACATCTGGGTTGGTCACAAATTCACCACATCGCAGTGTTTGCCGTTTATGGGGAAGTGATAACTCATTGCTAGTTCAGATCTTCATGAATAAGCCCCTTATAAATCTAACTTAGGAAAATTAGATCTGAAAAGCAGAGACACAATGGTATCAAATATCCAGTCACATGCTTTAGAATGACCCCAAAATCAGTAGTGGTTTTTACTTCAAGGAGATCTTATGGGTACTAAATGAAATAACCATTTTTAAAATGTTAATATTCTAGAGGTCATTGTTTTGTAACAAGGATATTATTTCCAATGTGTCTACACATACAAACACAGAAATGTTTTAAAAAAAATATTAGAACTAAGAGCAAAAACCATGCATTCCTGTAAAGCATTCTGTATTTCTGGAAGACTAACTAGCCCAGTGTAAAGTTAAATAGGACATTGTTACATTCACAAGTGGAAAGGCTGGTGGAAACTTGAAAAGGTAAACTATAAGAAGATACAGATATCTGTATTTCATCTTAGTTCTGCATTGTAGTAAGCTGACAATTCACTGTGTTTCACATGAATGGATAATATGGAATAGTCCTATGCTACAATCTAAGGCAATATACCTTCTTGGATAAAGAAAACACTGATGCCTTGAAGGCTTATAAACTGTTCATGGTTTCTGCTTTCTAATAAAAAAACATAATATGTAAAGCCTCATACAGCCAACTTTCCTGTTATACCTTACAACAATTTTAACATTCTGCACCTTACATCATTTATTGTTAAGCATATAAGTAAAATGGTTTTGCAGCTTTCTGACATTTAAACACTGTTTTATGCTCTCTGCTATCATTATTGTTAAATTAATATTATAGGGGGAAAAAACAGCATTATGAAATAGCTACAGGAAATATTTGTTGCTATTAACTTCATAATGTTGGGCAGTGGCATGCTGGGTAACAAGCAACCAGAATCTTCAGATAGACCCAATAGTGATTGGCTGCTGGAATTGCAAGCAACACTACTTGCAGCTGAAATTAATTTGAAGGGGATTCATTAGCATTTAGCATAATAGCTGGAACACCCCTTTGCATTCAATACAAAGTTAATTTTTGTATTCATTCAATTCATTTTTAATTAGCCAAATTCACATTAGGGGAGACACACAACATAGCTGTATTTGACAGAAAATCACTAACTATATGGCTTAGAATGGATATGAGGAAAGAAAGACAAATCGGTTGCTTCTTAATTCCTAATAATTATGTTGGTAATCTTGTGTTAATAAGATAGAGCTTCTCGTTTGAGATCCACTCGTAAACTTCTGAACCAATCACATTTGACTTTCTTCACACAAGGCTAACTACAGAATTACATTATTATATTAAACATCCAAAATCATATTTCTCCATTATAAAAGTCTCAGGCATGAGCTTCCCATGAGGCTTTTGGTGAATACTGGGATGGGCCAGGCTCCCCAGAAACTCAGGGCCAAGTGATTGGAACTTGATCCTGAGAGTCCCTATCTTCAGCAGAATTTTACACCACCAGACTCCATTATCGACCCACTTTATAATACAATATAATTCATGGATTTTTCATATACAAATACTTATATCAATGTGAAACATAAGGAAAGAGTATTTATGCCTACTGTTTTGTATAGTATGGTTCTGAGATTACACCTAAGTCACTTCCATTGCTTATTAATGAACTCTCACATGTCTGGGTCTTACAATGTGGCTTGTAAATCTTATTTTGATTGCTGACTCTTTTCACTAGTATCATCCCCCAGCCCATTGAGAGCGTTCTACTATCATTCAATTTGTACACTGAGAAATCAGGGGTTATTTTTAATACATACTTTTATTTTAGGTTCTACATATTAAAATTCCTATTTGTGAACATTATGGCACTTAAGAAACACTTTTTTCTATAAATTAATATGTGTAAAATCAATTTGTATGCTAAATAATCCATGCTTGTAATTGAATGTGTTAACCAATATTGCAAGCATTTTATAAAACATCTTCAATAAGGCAAAGTACTCAGACCTTTCCATGTCATAGTTATCGGCAACTGTGCCTATTAGAATTTTCATTGCACCTGCAGCTGTTTGAACAGACATAATGCCAAATCCAATCTTATGTGAGGAAATGCATCTGCAGTGTGAATATATAGGTGTAAAATCTAGTCCTTTCTAAGACTGATAAAAAATGTATTATCAATACAAATTGTACATTGCAGCTATAAACATTATCTTCAGTGATCATGTATAGTGATGAGCGATGATATCGAGCAAAGTTGAAATCGGTACGATTATTACAATTATCGGGTGTTATCGATGACCCGATGATTGTATAAAAATCGTAACGATAATCGGCATCACTCGATAATCATTATGAGTCTGACGTATGCATATTAAACAAGCGCCCTTTTCTGTGCTTCCTGCAATTTTGGCGGCCAGCAAATCAGGGCAGAGCACAAGAGAAAAGTCACCACTGGGCTGTGTATGGATCTCATTGGCTGCTGAAATCACATGACCGTTTTTTATATATTTGGCTCACTGGCTGATTAGCGTCATTCGGTTTTCAGTTTGACTGAGAGTCTGAGACTGATACTGCTTCACTTAGCACAACTTACTGTCTCTCCATAGCTTTTCTAAAAGCTCTGAGGCAGTTTGCCAGTGTTTAGCAAGCCTTATAAGTTTAAAGCATTTTTTTTTCTTGCACATAGTGACAGACAGTCTGTTACTGTTATTTAGAATAACGTATTACTGTCTCTCCATAGCTTTTTTAAAAGCTCTGAGGTAGTTTGCCTGTGTTTAGCAATCCTTTATAAGTTAATTTCAATTTTTGTTGTTGTTGTTGTTGCAAATAGTGCACAGGTTGGATATTGCTCTTGGTGGCAAATTTTTCTTTGAAACTCCTGCTAAC
>WMED01010133.1:179-13020 GCA_019650415.1 Pipa parva | reverse complement strand
CAAAGCTAACAACAAAAACTTGATGGGGTTAGCTCTTCTTTATCTTCTCTTATATAAAAATATTATATGAAGGTGTGGGTATATCTGTACAGAGCAGTCTTTACTCTGTATATTTTTAATTACACATCAGGAGATGCCATTTTCTTTTACCAAAGACGTACAGTATATATTTTTTAACACTGGGACATTTTTATCAAGGGTCATTTTCATTATTTAAAATTCATTATTCACTATGGAGATAGGTCTGTAAAATTTTTCTAAGTCCCCAACGGTAAAAGCGGTGATATCATTATCAATTAAGAAGCTCCATTGAAAGTAATGTAAATTGTAGCAGTATTAATGCATCAATATATATTTATGAAAAGTGCATTGGAAAATAAAAATGGTGAAAAAAAAATTGAGATTTGTTTTTTTAACGACTTTAGTAAATATCCCAATGGTGCAAACAATTCCTTCCTATAGGTAAGTCTAAACAGAAAATAGCAAAATTATGGTGAAATGTGGGACTGCACTTTTAAAACTAAACTGAAGTCCTACCTTATGGAGCACTAGCACTGAGATTTATCAATGATTTATTTATGCATAGTATTTGTATATATAGACCAGTGCTTCAGCACATTGTTACAGCTCTTATTACCCTTCTATCTGTGTATGTAAGTCTTCTCCCATTTAGATCATAAGCTCTACAGGGCAGGGATCTCCAACCTCTTGTGTCAACCACAACCTGGCACTTAAGGGTGAAATTTATGAAACTCGGAAAAGCTCCTTTTCGCTTTTCTGAGTTTATTAATTGGGTGAACTCCTGGAAGTTTCTCGTGACAATTATTGCAAAATTTGTTTCGATCAATACTTACCGAAAGAAACCTTTTCCATTGAATATATCCATGGAAAGGTAGCTATACTACGCTAATGTAAAGTATGGCTACCCTTTCTACCCTTCCAGGTGTTCGCCCGATTAAACTCGGAAAAGCTGAAACGGGCTTTTTCAATTTTAATAAATTTCGCATTATTAAGTGTTGTATCCTTGTCATATTATACTTCTATTGCTTAAAGGAACTTTTCCCATGTCTGTATTATATTTGTATTGCTGAATTGTATAGCGCATCGTTAATTTGTGGCGCTTTATAAATAAAATTATACATACAAAAAAGACTTTACAATTATTTACTTATTTTTAATTTTGGAAAATGGGTCATTACAAAATACACATTTGGCAGTAAAAAAATAGACATGTTCAAAAGTGAGATCTTTCCCCTTTACAACCTTTATATGTACTATTTAACCAGTGTTATGCTCATGCTTTAGATGAGTTGAACAGTATGGTGACATCCATTCCTATATTTAACTGCAAATAACATATTAGATAGGGAATGCTAGAGCCACACATAGTAAATGTTTATAATAAGAAAGCTGGGGGAGGAATAGAGGCAAACACTTAGTGGTGGAGGCACAATAAGCTTGATATATGTTTCCATTTGTGCAATGCGAAATAAGGTGAATGTGTTAGGACTTCATTTTCAGAGGTGATATTGAAGAGCACAGGAGTTTGATGTTGATGGAAGTTGGCTTTGGTTGTGACAGTAATAGATAAATTACAAATACTATACTAAATTGCCAGCACCTACATTTTAATGGACACGAAGACATTATAGTGGTATGCCCATTGTATATATGGTTCAAAACTGCCCTAGGCAGTGAGCAGACTGTCCCAGATCTCATCATACAAGACTCATGAGGACAAATGACATCACTTTTTTAAATGTTTATATTTTTCATTAAGGAAAGAGAGTTTTGATTTCTAATGAATTGCATATTCTAAATGACTGCAGTATTACACAAGCCACTTCTGTGTTTGATCTATGATCACTTACATTTTTTCATGTCTTTCTAAAGGCATAAACAGCAGCGCTGGTTCATGGTTGCAGAATCATGCTGATTACATTATCGTAGTAAGTTCAACAATGTGATTGATTTGTTGAATAAGCTTTGACTCAAACAAGTATTCATTTTGGACTTGTGATTAGAGCTATTACAATAAAGATTTTCATTTATTTCCCCTTCACTGTATCATATTTTAATTTCAAGAACTATGTAGTACGGTAATTCATTTACAAGAAAATTAAAGATAAATACAGTTTGGATCATTTTGTTGACTTGGATCAATATACAATATTATATGCGTGTGCATAAGCTCAAGAACAGACTGTACACAGCAGGACAGCAGAGGTCCTTGTAAGCCGAGGAATTAATGCTTTTTCCATTCCATCTATATGATTGACTGCATAGGTTTCACAGCTGGACAAGGCAGGGAACGTTCTTAAGGTAACTGCGAGGACATAGAAACTAAATTGTTTGGAAATGGAACGAGAAAGGGAGAGAATGCCAGAGTTGAATACAATACACATACTGAGTAATGACATGGGGAAACAGGGGAAAATGAAAGAAAGGAAAATTAAAGGATTTACACAGGGGGAAAGAAGTTAAATTGAGGGTAAAAAGTGGCTCAGCAGAGAGAGAAAAAGCAGAGAAGTTGAGGAAATGACAGAATATGTGAGTAATAATGGGAGTGAGAGAAAAGATGGCAGAATTTGGAGAAAAAGCCTTTTGAACAAAGATGAGAGATAGGAGGAGGGCATATTGATCAAGGGGTGAAATCTCCCTTTTACTAGCTTACTTACTGAAGTAAGAAACAGAGATTAAATTTAATAAATAATGTAAAGAAAAGTGTCTTTCCCTCCTTTCATTCCTTAATATACATTCTTTTTCAAGTTTCAATCATTTTGCTTACTTAGGCATTCTATATGATATTAACTTTGTGTTCCTTCATGTCATGAGCAGCACTGCTCTCTGTGGGCAACACTCGTGCACTGCACATGACTCTGATTGGCGGTAAGTGCTGGATAAGTGATATACCCAGTGCTTCCAGGTTGGGAAACCAGTCTGGAGCCGCTGATGTGAAGCACTCAAATTCAAAAGGGAGAGCACTGCCTTAAGCAGTGCTCGAGCATCTATGTCAGTCCTTGATTGTTATAGCTACTGCTATGCTGTTATAAAGTTTCATGCATGTCTGCAGTACCTTCACTATGTTACAACTTCTGAAGCAGCATGTGTTTTAGCCTTGTGAATATCAGTTCTGCAGTCCAGTGTTCCAGAATATCTTCATGATCTTCAGGTCTGTCTTGGTATTGTTCCTAACTGGCTGCTCCAAGTGTTTGGTCTTGCTGCTCTGTTCTGAAAGGTATGCTGTACTTCAAATGATCCAGTGAGTTGTAATTCTGCAATTCCTGTATTCCACCAGAGCCTCTGCAATTGTTTCAGCCAGCTGCCACCAGTGGGGGGTTAACCTGAGGGCCACGACCTGGGAGTCACCTCCATGCAAAGGCCATACCCCCTTGTGGGGGTTTAAGAGTGAAGACCAAATGCTCCTTAGACTCTTTGTTATCCCATACCAACCCCACTGTGGTAAGGAGAATCCTGTTTCTGCACTTTCCTGCATTTTTCTCGGTTTCTATAGGGGCGTAACGGGCTCTGGTTGCTTCAGTTTCTCCAGTGACACCCAGTCCAGTTGTACCCTGTGTACATTCCCTTGCACTTTACTGCTTCTTTGTGACGGATCCTGTAGGGTCACAGTTTAACCACGAGAGATCACGTGACAGTATGCTAGAATCCAGTCAACGTATTCTCTAGCCACAGATCCACACATTACAATCCCCATCACGTGACACTTCACTACTACTAGGTTCTTAATTAGAACCTCAGTATGAAGCACCAATTGCCACTAAGCACAAAGATTATACAGTTATTATTACATTTTTTCTTTTTTATTGTTTAGTGGAAATAATAGGACAAACATTTGTTTGTTTCTATGATATAAAACTAAAACTATATATATATGTGTGTATATATAAAGAGAGGGAGAGACAGGCCACATCCATTTGTATATAACATCAAAGAGTCTTAATGAGAGTTAAGAAGCACATTTAAAGCAACCTTATTCCAGCACTTAGGGACTGAGGGTTACACATCAGATGTCCCCACCACAAGCAAAGAGAGTTTATTTTCTGATTAGGCAACAGCCGCTTGAGTTTGTAAATGGACACTTGAGGGCATAGTTTAAAAAAAAAAAAAGGTGCAAAAAGCAATGAACGTTTCACTTATTCTCAATGATCATTCAAGCAAATTAGCACAAACCAATAGAAAACAAGGGCAATTAGCTTTGAAGCATGGGAACAATTTGCAATGGGCAGTATTTGATCTACTCTCATTTAGATCAAAATGATCAAATGAAGAGTGAGCTGTGTCAGTGGACATTTTTATTCTAAAGAAGTTTCAAGTATCTTTTTTTGTATGAATTGAAGAATTTTACAAATAAAAGAAAGGTTAACTTAAACAGAGTAAATGAAAGAGTCATTTTAAAATATATTAATATTTGCTTACAGTATTCTTTTGGTATTTGGTCTGCCATTTTACATTTTTTGGTTCTGTTTTCATATACTTCTCAAGCTCATATTCATTTAAGGTGTTTGGAAAGTATCTTAATGTATTCAGGGTTTAATAATCTTCTCTGCTCTTGCTTATTTTAGGGAAAGAGATATTACTCAGCCTCAAATCAAATTATTTTGATATGCAGCAATATTAAAAAGCTCCTTGTGTCAGAAGAAGAGATTTCAATTTTTTTAATAAAACAGATTGTATGGATATGCGTTTATTTGTTTCTGAACTGCATGACAATATCTGTATCTGGACCATTACATAAATAATTACATGAATGAGATCTCCCTCTAAAACATTAGCGCAATATTACATCCAGCTTATGATCCAAGGCATCTATGAAACTGAAGCTGCTTTATGGAAAAAATACAGTTCTACTTGATTTCCTACAGATAACTAAATTAAAATCTGTTGTGGTCATTTTGATGCAGAGCTTGTTTGATGCAGGCAGGAGAGAAAGGTTAGGAGTTGCTTGAGGGAATGGAGCATGCAGCATGTAGATACCGGGCGCATTCACATTTTATCATCTGTATTTCTTTATACAGTCACAACTAATTAAGTCTATGAATCAGCAAGTGACTACAGATCTGAGGATTTCAGCAGAGATTAAAGCATTTCTAATGGGTCCAAAGCAAGGCCCTAAAGAAATGCTTTACGAGCTTCAGTGCTTGTAACGTTCTCTTTATATTAGATGTATAGCTATGAAAAACAAATACATATCTGTATTTGGAATCAGTTCCTCCATGGACAGGATACTCTCTTCTTTTCAGTTATCAAAGTGCCTATTAAATTCAGTCACATCTATTCAGGGATGGAGGAGTCTACTATGACTTTCCTTAACATCTCCATTTAAACATTAGTGAGCAATGTGCTTTATAGGACCGGTTATTGGAAGGTGTTTTGTTTCTGCTTTCTATGATAAATATTAACGTTTGGAGGTAAATAATTGAGCTTGGAGTTATATATGTGTAACACATACCTGAGCCTTGCAGTGCTGCATTTATTTTAGTCATTATTATTCATTTGATTTAGGGTACTATTAGATGGGTGTTTTAGATACCATTTTTGCTCTATAGTTTTGACCACAAATGATCTATGCCACCATGTTCTTTAGACACATTTCAATTTTAACATGATTCTCAACCTATCTTTATTTACCCTCTATTTCATGCAAATACTAAAAAAAAAAAAGTTATAAAATCTTTTAATACATATGCCCCTTTACGCATTTTATTTAATGGACATCATAATGCTTGTCATATTTCAGTGGCTTTCAAACAAAAGTGAATAGGGGTTATAAAAGCATATCTTTCTGTAATTAGAGGCACGAGTAATCAGAGTCAGGTTGAGTTTTCTTCTCTAAAAAGTTTAGGAAAGAAAAGCTTTTCCTTATTTTTTGTTAGAATGAAGATAAACTGTTGCATTAGAGTTAAATAAATAGCCCCAAAGCTGAGACAGTCAATATGGCCCTGTACTGTATACAGGGAACCCATGCTTGGGGAATATTTATCAAAGAGTCAATTCAACACTATTTGTGACAATTTGCTTGTAGTATGGTAAATTCAGTTGTATTGTAGCAAATTCTTCATGAACAGGGTATTGTAGTGGTTATCACATTGATTTGTTCAAAGGAGCCAATTCTACCTAACTATTTATTTCTCTATTAATAATAATACACAGATACACAGACAATAGATATGAATTATCGAATCAAAGGACAACGACACCATTTGTTCACATTTTTGGTTGTCAGTATTGTCACCACTGTATAGTCAATAAAATTAAAACAATTGTTATTTACATTCATTTTAATGGCAGAAAATTCCTAATGCATATAGGCACACAGTGGAAATGTTACCAGAATAGTAAGGAGAACCGTGAATGAACCCTTCATTTGCCGCATTCATTTTGCAAAGTCAAATTCATGTATTTTCATTAAAATACTGAGTAAATACGCAATTTCAGAGAAGTGATGAATTGTTGAAAATGTACAAATCTATTGAAAATTCACAGTCTGATAAATGTTCCCATAAATGACCTTAGTGAATAGCCCCATTGTAGTGCTGAATACAATTTATCGAAAATGAAAAAGATTATCAATAAATATTGACGCATTAATCCCTCTACACTTTACGTTACTTTCAATGGAGCTTCTTTTCAATCTATATCACTGATCTTTTCAGTGGGGACTTAGAACAAAATGTTCCAAATTATCTCCATAGGGAATAATGGGTTTTTACCTCCCTCACCCAGGCAAACACTTTTCAGGGATATAAATGTTTAGAAGGGACTTAATTAATATCGATATCAATACTTTCAACCTAATTAAAGGTATATCAATATACCAGAAGAAAGGGTAAACATGGTCATAACATGAGTTGCTTAGTCTAATCATTTTTTTTCTCTTGCTCCTTTAAAATAAAGATCCTAGTACCATGCCAGTTTTTGGCTCATTCTAGCTTTTTTAAATACATTTACATTGTATACCCTGTCTCATTTTCTTTTTGTTCTTTTTTTATATGTAATCTTTAGCAGAGTGCAATACTTTTTGCTTGCTCTGTGTGGCTGACATTGATTTCCGTATGTTAAAAACATGTTCCCCTTCTCATAGAATTAGATAACAGTATTTTCCTTTGTAGCTTTTGTATTGAAAGCATCTTTAAAAATGAGCTCAGTGTGTTTCTTAAACCTTTATCATTTTTCTGGCACGTTAACATTGTCCCTACCCATGTCAGTTTGCTGCTTTCTATTAGATGCTATGTTCTGGGGAAAATGTTGCTTCTGAGACCATATTATGTATTTTTCCTATATTATGAATGATAGACTGTGAAGTAGACTTAAGATAACAGAACAGGATTCAGTGTAGCTAGGACTCACATATTATTATATGTAGCTGCTCATAGGATGCAATGTAGCCTGTTAAACAACCTCTACGATACATTCATTCATTAACAATTAGCGACTTATTTACAAAGTCATCAAAAAGCATTATGCCTTTCTAATTTACATTCTTTAGCGTATTTTAACCAGTTTGGCAACATAATCAGATTTTTTTATCATTTCCTTTTTCCAAAATGTTTTTCACCCCAACAAAATTCTGTTTAAATTTGATTTAATAGGTAAAAAAAATGTATCAAAATGTGTCACAACCCAACCTTTTTTCCATTTATGATTTAAATAACTTTTACATTGTTTCCAGTTTTCTGTAAGTATACTGTATATATTTAGATGATACAAATCAAATAAAAAAAATAGAACAGACATTTTTGGCAATGTGCACTTAATTGTAAAATGATGATTAACACTATAAGAGGGAAATTTATAAAGGTAATTTCAACCTGGTCGAACCACATTTTAATGTGTTTCGAAAGTGTTTGCTGCACTTTTGATTTGACTGATTTATATAGGCTCAATAAAAAGTTGTGATATCGAAATATATTGATAATAAACAATAGCAATGTGTTAAATTATCATAAGGAATAAAGGTTTTTTGCCACCACTGACCTGATAATCACTTTTTGACTTTTTGACTTCAAGAAAAGGTCCCAAGGGGCTTCTTAAAGGGACACTCGAACCAAAATTGAAAAAAATGCATGTGTTAGTATATACTAATTACTAAGTTTTATTAGATGCATTTTATTTTCAATTTTGGCCCTAAAATCAATTTTCTTACACGTATAGAAGTGCTAACCAGCACTTCCTTGTTTGGGAGTCCATCTTCTTTCTGTGTTGCCGACTCTACCGTGTCCTTTTGATGCAGATCTGTTCAGCCGCATTCTCCTTTTGTGCCGCTCTCCCTGTGAAGCCCTGCTACGGCATTTCCTAATAGTCACATTGGAGAGCGTGGCGTCATCAACGCATCCTCCCTTGATGAAGCGCACGCTCTCCCATGAGACTATTAGCAAATACCAGCGCGGGGCTTCACAAGGAGAGCGGCAGAAAAGGAGAATGTGGCTGAACACATATCTGCATCAACAGTACACGGTAGAGTTGGCGACACAGAAAAAAGCCATAACTTTTTTACTTAACCTTTAAAAAAAATTATGTTATTAAGATATTATGTTGTTAAATTGTAGTTTAAACCCTTCTTTACATATTAATAAAAGAAAAATGTAAGATCTGTATATCTAAAATTAGTTATAAAGATAATCATTTTCTGCTCACCTGCAGCAGTTGTTTTTGGGGAGACTTTATTGACTAAAGTCCAAATTGTTGCATAAAGGTGTGAATACGCCAGCTAACGATGGTCACACACTACAATATACAGTAGATGACTACTGTCATGGTCGCGACTCTACTATGGGAATCAGCTGTTTAGTCAATAAGGAATAGAGAATCAGAACGTGGACTCCCAAAGTGATGAGAATTCACTTTGACAGTTGAATTCTCACTTTAGTCTGCCTATTCTGCCAATTGTGCCCATTTATCAACTTTTTACAGCTGCAGCTTTTGACATGACATCATTTGGACAATTTTTTGTAGACTACTGACTTCCTGATTTTACCCTGTCACTATTTACCAGCCTCTTTAACATCTAGGATGTTCAGTGAATCTTGAGCTGATTGAACAGAAAGCACAATCCAATCAGATTCTAAATACGAATATATACTTGTGCTATAGGTATAAATTCCTATGCATATTTTTATTTATTGTATATTTTTATTTATAAAGCGCCACAAGGTTACGCAACGCTGTACAATCCAGTAATAATACAGACAAGGTCAAAGTGCGGAACAAAGAACAAGTGAAGGAAAATACAAGCATCAAGAAAATACATCACTCTAAGTGGTGCCAGGTCATGATTGAAACAAGAGGATAGAGGTCCCTGCCCCATAGAGCTTAAAATATAAGTAGGAGGAAGACTTACAACATATATTTATGTTGTCTAACTAGATCATAATGGGAGTTCAATAACCCTTAAAATCAGACTATATAATTGCGAGGCACCTTTTTTACGATACAAGCATGTGATTTTGAAAGGTTTTTCAGTGAAAACTCTGCAGATTTGAAACATCATAAAAGTAAGGCTCAATAATACACTATTTGCCATTTATTTGAAAGTAATTGCCATGGCAGCATAGATTTTTACATTCCAAACCTGAGTGTATACCTTAACATTAGTCCTAAGAGATTTCTGCATTTTTCCAAAGGCAGAAAACAAAATGAGCCTGCATTTCTCATTCTGATGTGTTACTGTTGACAGGTACCGGCAACTCTTTGGATTTTTATTAAGCACAGAACATTATTTGTCTCCTTCCTTTTTTTAATTGAAATATACCTTGGTTAATTTAATCAATGTTTTGCTTTATTTTATTTTTTTTTCTCAGCAAATTATATTATCGACAGCAAATCATAAACCCATGTGTCCTTCTCCATCCCTCACAGCAATCCATGGGATTTAATGAGGCAAAGATTTTTACATTTTGTTTTTAATTTGATTTTGCATTTTTATGAGGCAGGCTCCATGGTAAATCACATTAAAAATGTTTATGGTCACATTAACTTTCTTGCTTACATACAGAGCTTACAGATAATAAATGACTCTGATTTCCATAAAATATTCAGAACAGACTATTATTACCATGATATTTTTTTTAAATCCCTACTGCTAAACCTCAATCAGTTTTAGATTTGAAATGCATTACGTGGTTTTGCTATAATGTTAAAATTTGTGCAGCAATCCATTTTTTTATAGTTGTCACTAGACAGAAGGGACGCTTGTGCAATAGGTACTAATTGGTATCCTTAATTATTTAAAATGTATCGATTTTTTTTTTTTTTTTTTTTTTACTAGTTTTATGAATTTATAACTCATTCACAATTTAATATATGATTGTCATTTTCTCATTTACCAGTGTGCACAAAAGGATTTTAAGTGATGGCACTGAAATTATAGAGTTCTTTTGACAGGTTTTATATTCTAGTTGTTCATATAGCTACATTAAGACAAATGTCTATGAATAACAATATTATAATTCAATTGGTGTTTTGTACTGGTATTATTCAGAGCAAATAGATCACTAGCTCAGTAGATGCTGGACATGCCAGTTAGATATGATAATTACAGAATATAGTTAGTTCAGTGTGTAGTTTTTATTTAAAACTGGGATATTTTTATTTTGACCTTTAAATCACTGTCTGATGAGGAACACTATACAGTATAGTTGTAAGGAATATTTCACACAGTCTGAGAGTCTCGGGCATATTTACTAAAGTCGAATTGATTTTCATTTTGAAATTGAATAATAAATTTTTTTTTTTTTTTACCAATTTCGACCTCTTCTCCTATTTAATATGGTCATTTGTAGGTTCCTGGCACTGGTTTTCATTGTATATCGTTTCCCGAATGATAATATCAATATCGATATCACCACTAATTTCACAAATGATTTTATCCCGATATTTACTAAAGTAGATGTTTGATTTTTCCAGTCAATTTCAGCGACATTATATTTCGCCATTCTGTGGGTGGCGTTATTCATTATTTTCATTATATCAATATTGAAAAGTTAGCTTTTACATTTAAATTTACAGTTAAATCCATTATTGCTATATAGCGTTAAATATCGATACATTTACTGCATATTTCCCCTTGCTAAAATAAAAATCACAGCTCGATAAATTGCTACCAGCGAAATGACCCAAATCTCCCAAAGTAACGGCGAAAATTAGGTTTCCAAACTTAGTAAATGTGCCTGCATTCTTGATGCTCTTTAGATTTTAGAAACATTAATTAAGCATTTGTGTTGTAAGTACAAAAATAGTTGAACTATGGATTTAACTATCACTATCATAGGTGTGCGCAGGCCATTTCATTAAGGTGTGCCCCTAAAGAAAAAATATCTTAAGGCTAGGTTCACACTGGCATTTTTATACACTGTGTATCATCCTGCGTGCTGCCATTAGGGTGGAATGGTGTGCGCACACCTATGATCACTATTTAATACAACACTTTAAGATATCTCCAGATAAAACAGTAAATTTATTCACAATCATATGGAAAAACTGTTGTTAACAAATGGGGGATATCCTAATTCCCTTAAGGAAATAAATAAAATATTTTAAAAATTGGGCAAAATCAGCCCTGTTAGATATTAATAGGCTGTGTTCTCTCATATACAGTCAGGACACTAGTAGTCAGTAGTCTGTACCTTTTAATCCAGCATGTGTTATTGTACATTGCCTCTTCACTCTACAATGCTTTGTAGATCAAGATCTACTATAAAAATTGCTTCCAATGGTAAGTGATATTACGTTTGAGGGGTTATTACCTAAAGTCCAAATTGTTGTGTAAAGGTGTGAACTCGCCACTTCCCCATAATCAGGTATTCAGCAAACTCTGTGATGTGGCGAATTCGCCAGCTAATGGTGGTCACATACTAACCAGAAGATGCGACTTCACTATGGTAATTCTGATGCAGTTGCGACTTTAGTATTGGAATATTGTCACTGTTCTTTACTATTGTCTCTGTCACAACTTTACTATAGGAATCTGATGTTTAGTCAGTAACGAGTAGAGAATCAAGGCGTGGGCACCTGAAGTGACGCAAATTCAATTCAACAGTCAAATTCTCACTTTAGTCAATAAACTCCCTTAGTTGTTTATTATTGTTCTTTTCTGAAATACTGTGCTTTCTACCCATAATCTGCTAAAATGTGGCATGTTTAGTTTATTTCTTAGAAGCTTCTTAAAGAGTGTTTTTAACTTTCATTACTGTGTTAAAATAATCTACTCAAAATTATAGAAAGAACCAACTCACCTTAAAGTGGCTCCGTCAGCTCAGAATTACTACATATTTTCTTAAAGTATGTGACATTATAATGTAAATCAAGTAATTAGGAACCAAAAAAAGTTTGCATATTGAAAATACACTTACTTGAATCTCTGCCCGATTAGAAAACATGGAAGGTGCCATGTTAGGTATGAAGTGCCACTCAAACACTACAGGAACGCCCCCTAACAAGTAGGTTCTCCTCCCCTGTCTCCAATCTCGCACATGCTCAGTTAATAGTACACATGCACTTTGCATAGTAAGATATCACTGTAAGATAAGGTGTCAGGTTTTTTTTTTTTGGTAAGAATGTGTGTATTGGGGGATTGTTTGTTTTTTTATGTATAACTGTTTTAAATGGGGGATGGTGTGTTTTTTACATGTAGGACTGTGTTTAATGGGGGACTGTGGATTTTTTACATGTATGACTCTGTTTAATGCGTGATTGTGGTTTTTTTTCACAGATGGGTTTAATGGGTGATTCTGGGTTTTTTTGTTTTTTTTTGCAAAGATGGGTTTAATGTGGGATTGTGGCGGGTTTTTTTTTTAGTGCAGATGGGTTTAATGAGGGATTTTAA
>WMED01010132.1:0-15926 GCA_019650415.1 Pipa parva | reverse complement strand
GTGTTAACGAACAGTTGGACAGGTGTACCTAATAAAGTGGCCGGTGAGTGTATATATATGTGTATATATATTTAAAAAATGTACCTTTATACAGTGTTTCTCTCTGTCATCTTCACTGTCAGCCTGACTTTTCTTTCTTTAAGTGATGGGTGGTGCTAAATAATAGACGTTATAGCAATCAGATCCCTTAAATCACAATCTTGCAATGATCTGATTGGAGGAGATATAACGTTAATCATTTATCCCCGCCCACTCAGCACTCGGGGAAAGTAAAGTCAGGCTGGCAGGGAAGATGACAGAGAGAAACGCTGTATAAAGCTACATTTATTAAAATACATTTATATTTACAAAAACATTTATTTCATTAGTATTACCTAAATTAGTATCAGTGTTTTGAGGTGACAGGTGCACTTTTGGAATTTACTTCTCTCTTAAACTCTGCAAAATTCTAGTATATTAAAGGAATAAACAATCGTATCAGCTCACCATTTTACTCGTCTCAAGCAGAAAGGTTTCTGTGGAATGAAGTATCTTATTCAAAGTGAGTTCTTATCACTGACCGTGGCCAAGTTACCTACCTTTTCCTCTAATTGCCACTTGTATAATAACATTTGTTTTACTTTGCTTTCCCCACTACTTTATGATATTTACAATCACAAGCCACAACCACAATTAATATATATTTTTTTGTATCATTGGCACTTTGGTGACTAATCACTTTTAAAGAAATTTGATTAAGTGCCACTATTGCAAATATTCCTTAGACCACTATTTCAGTGATGCCTCTGTCCAAGTTATTATTCATAAAGTTATTGTAAACTGGGACCTTATACTACTCTGTCTCTTACATCTTGCTGAACTACAACTTCCGGCATTCTCCACTGGCAAATACTTTGGCCTTTAATTTTACTGATTTATACCATGTTACAGATAAGGGGGAGCTATAACAAGATTAAGAGCAAGCTAGTTACATTTATGATGTTGCCTGCCTTTGAGTGCATGTTACCTTGAAACAATGTCACAGTGTTCATTCCTCAGCAATAGCTAGAATGCAGCTCTATTCTGGGGCATTGCATGTAAATAATGTGTGGGGTTATCCTGTTATGGTTCAGGGCATCTGTTGGCTTTCCCAGGAGAATCCAGCTACGATAAAGTTTTGTGGATGGAATGAAGCTCTGGCAGGGTTTAAAGAGAAGTGCCTGTAATGTTTATCTGTAGATATCCATGCCAGAGATTAGCTGATCTATATTAATAAAGACAGCCAGTGAGGTTAACAAGAGTTTGCCGATTTAAAGCTATGTGCTCAGTGTGGGGGATGGAATTCTGGGGAGGAAATTAAAACCCTTACACACCCCTCTTCTCACCTTCCAGTTCCATGCAGAAGCCAAAAATATTCTTTTGAAAGTACCACTGTGTGCTCAATGTGGTTGCTGGTTTTTTTTTCTTCGAACAACTGCACATATATTTTGTATAGTTAGAGGGCTTCATAGCTAACAATCTCTCATTTCATCTCATAAACACTAAGCAGCATATTTATTAAAGTGTAGATTTGGCACAATCCGCCAGTACTGCTAAATAGACAATTCATCCTGTACCCGGGACACGGTACTGGTACGATATATTTCCAGTAGACTCTCTATTTGCTCCATAATATGGCTAACAATTGCTTAATGATTGCTGTGCGCAGGCTGGAAAATAAAAGTGCTGGTCTATTGTAGTTATTTCAGCCTAAATAGGAATGTTTCTGCCAAGTGCAGATATCTTACACAGACAACTTATAGCAGCCTGCATGTATTGTTAAAATACAGCACAGTGTCCCCATTTTGTTAGATTTCGGTTGCTTTTATTATAGACAGTATTGTTGTTGATTGCTTGTTAATTGTTTGTTTTTTTACATTCATTTCAATAGTAGACAATTCCTAGTTCATGTTGGCAACTTTGTCACCATATTTTATATGCATTTTAAGGGAAATGTCTCCAGAATAGTAGCAAGAACCCTGCTGCAAGTCCCCTAATTTGCCACTTTCATCTGGTGAAAGTGCACGTGGGTGCATAATGGTTACCTGAAGAGTTGTTGCATTTGTGGTGTGTAGTTGTGAAGAGTTGTGTAAATTCCCAGCTGGTGTATGCTGTCAAAGAGGAATTTGTCACACTGCAGAAAATCTTTGGTGAATAACCAAATTTTGGGTGTAAATTCATATGTCTATGCTACAATCCCCCCTAATAGTCTGGTGCGTCATCTCGTTTCAGCTTCTACACCAGGGGTCAGCAACCTATGGCTTTCAAGCCAGATGTGGCTCTTTTGATGGCTACATCTGGCCCTTTGACTGTTATGAGTGGTGCTCACACGTTACACTCTGCTGGCTACTCGCCGACAAGCGCTGTGGAGACAAAGCTCTCTCAGTGCTTCCGGGTTGCTAGCCAATCCGGAGCCGCTGACATCACCGGCTTCTGGGTTGCTAGCCAATCCGGAGCCGCTGACATCACCGGCTTCTGGGTTGCTAGCCAATCTAGACATGCAGACTTTACCACGCTTCCAGGTTGCTAGCCAATCCGTAGCTGCTGATGTCACTTATGTGACGTCACATATGACGTCAGCGGCTCCGGATTCAAAAGGGCTGAGCAGAGCCACATGTATATGGCTCTTTCAGCCCAAAAAGGTTGCTGACCCCTGGTCTACACTCACAACTTGCTTTAGTTTATAGTCCTAGAAGAATAAGTCATCTTAAAAATAAATTCTCACCAAGCGTTGAATAAACAACTCTGAGTTAGTGGCAGGAGCAAACATGTCATGAACAAGCTTTGGGGCATGATTTACTAAAGTCAAAAATAATTTTTGCACCCAGAAATCTGTCGAAAAAGTTAAAAAAATAAATAAATTTTTTGTCTTTGGTAAATTTTGCCCCTAGGCTTATTTTTGCAGGTTTAGATAGGAGTTTCAGCAAATAGTGCAAATTTTGGTGCAGCTGCACTTGTGTTAGCTTATCTGTTTATCTCTGTGTAATTGTATCAAATGTGTTTATTCATAGTGGGTATAGCGGTGTGCTGTATGAGGGAAGGTATGTTTCCCCAACAGTGTGTTACTATGGCTGGAGGACAGCCCAGTTCTTGAGATTAGCTCCAGCTGCAGAGTAAACCTGTTTTTAAAAAGGCCGGTGGGAAAGCCTTTGTGTGGGGGTTGGTGTTGCTGAATGAGGAAGCTCTGTTGTGTGGATGGTGCTCTGAGAGACAGAGACCTGTGGAAAAGACCCTGTTATAGGATTGTGGCTGGACTGCACCTTGAGACCCTAAGGAGAGGGGAAGGTATATTTTGTTTATAACTCTGAACTGTATGAGTTGCCGTTTCCCACTGTATTTGTGAGAAGGGACGTTTCACGGTGGAACATTGGTTTTCAGTTGGCATTGTTTTTTTTTGTTTTGTTTTTTTTGCCAAGTAAGGCTGTGTTTAAGTTCATTTTATGGAAATAAAAGCCGAATACTTCAGAAAGTCGCTGTTTGCAGTATGTTAATCCCAAAAGACTGCTAAAGCATTTGAGTGATTTCCTACAATAGTCATTTAAGTATTGAAATCTTCTGCAACCCAAACTCGTATGACACAAATTCAGTTGGATTTGATATGGTTTTGGGTTATTAGTATTACACTTTCAAGATTATTTGTCCCTGAGGATTTTCAGTAGTCACACAAGGACATACAATACACTGTATATTTAGTAGCATATTTACACAACCAAAAGAGCTATCTTACAGCTTTCATGACATTACTTTCCTGATTTTACTGGCTTGCATGTTCATTAGCATCATTAGTCATCAGAGTTCATTAGCATGGTAGGAGACCATTGTTATTGTTTGATAAAAGAGTGCAAGTTTTATACCATTTCCTGGTTTTCTCCTGCAGTCAGATCAACTGAACTCACTGTAAAGGCAATTCACAATTGTATCACTCTGCTTTTTGTTTTTGTGGGGTTGCTTCTGACTGCATACACAAGTGAATTTAGCTTAGCAATCCTTCATGTGCTTAATGTGGCTCCAAGCACCAAATTGAAAATGGCATATCTGCTATCTGCAACTCTCCTGCCGTCCTCCATCCTTAGGAGAGAACGCGTATATCTGTATTTTTAAACTACTTTACCTTAGTGAGCAGCTTTTCTCCCCAGTAGTTGTTTCATCTGAAGCAGGATGATTTATTACAGAGTACTGATTTATTCCGTCACCAGGATATGTGTATGTGACGTGTACGACCAGTTTTCCATGAAAAAGTACCCTCCTCCAGACATTTTTTGCCCTACTTAATGCCTGTGCACAAGTCAGCTTTCCTCTGTAATCTCCTTCATGTCAGGAATGTAAACAAAGCTTGGATAATGAGGCCAAAAGGTCAGCACACTGCTTAACCAAGAAGGCAGCTTTTTCTTCTGGTGTTTAGCTTTTATATCACACACTTCCTGTTGAAGGAGTTTATCAGTGTAGTGTAATAAATCATCCTTCTTCAGATGAAATATCTACTGGGGAGAAAAGCTTCTCACTAAGGTATAGCACTGCATATCTAAAGACTATAGTTCTCCTTTAAGGACAAATCCAAAGCAATTTCAGTTTAAACATAGCATATACATCAATTTGCAAATTAATCAAAAGATCATTACAAATAAGAACAACTTTTGAAGAAAGATTTTTAAGCATTTTAAATTAAACAAACTTTGCAAAATATCTTTTAGTTTTTTTCTATGTTCATTAGCAGACAGCCTTACTTTTAGTTATGCAGCTAATCACTGTGTATACTTACATGGGTAGGTGAGAGAAATGGTAGAGAGGAGTTCAATTAAGTGACTAGGTGGTACTGTAAAAAGTTTAGATAGTATTCCTTTACTGAAAAATAGAATGGGAGCAAATTTAATATAAAAACAAAAATATTAGCTGGCATCTTAAGCGATGAATGTGGCTGATTTATTGTATCATTTATTCTCAGAATTTTTTTAAGGATTTTTTTTTTCTATACAGGGACGTTAACACAGCAGTAATGGAACTTTTAATCATGGCATATGCCCTGAAGACATCCTGTGCTAAGAACATTATTGGAGTCATCCCATATTTTCCTTACAGCAAGCAAAGTAAGATGCGTAAAAGGGGTTCCATCGTGTG
The DNA here is from genome assembly GCA_019650415.1 of Pipa parva. NCBI lineage: Eukaryota > Metazoa > Chordata > Amphibia > Anura > Pipidae > Pipa > Pipa parva. The sequence goes on along the minus strand of WMED01010132.1, from coordinate 10,793 downwards.
CAAGCTACTTGCTTCCATGTTATCCAGTGCAGGTAAACCCAAAGATCATTCTACTCTTTTGGCATCTACCCAATTCAAACAAAGGTGAACAAATACTGAGTGGATGAAAATTGGATCCATTTAATCTGAGACAAAGTAATCAAAGCAATCTTTATAGTACTTAATAGTACTGTAATAATAGTTATTACTCTAATAATAGTTATAAAAGCAGTTGTTTTTTTAACTGTCTATAATTAAGGGCCTGGGGATGACCTTTTATATTTTTAAATAAATGCTTCTGCTGCATATTGGGATGAGTGTGTGTGTGTGTATGTATGTATGTATGTATATGTATATGTATATATATATATATATATATATATATATATATATATATTATTATACTGCAATACCTTGACCCAGTCAAGGAGATTTAAGTCCGTGGCAAAAATTTGTAGTCTAAGAACCCAGCGCAACCAATCAGCAGTTAACATTTACTGGTCTGTTGCAAATATTAAAATGAATGCTGAGGGTTCTACTACTAAATGCAGATTTACCCATGTTAGTACATCACCCTTTAAGGGATTTCAAATTCTAAATGAATCAACAGAGCAGTGATTAAATAATCCCACAATTCTGGTGTTCAGAATTGAGTACCACATGTCCCCAAAAATAAGACAGTGTCTTATATTAATTTTTGCTCCTAAAGATGCACTAGGTCTTATTTTCGGGGGATGTCTTATTTTTGGGACACGCTACTGGTACAGTATATTTCTCATACTTTAATGCAGCTAGGTCTTATTTTCAGGGGATGTCTTATTTTCTGGGAAACTCAGTATCATACGGAATATTTCCAGTACTTTACTGCAGCTAGGTCTTATTTTCAGGGGATGTCTTATTTTCTGGGGAACTCTGTACCATACGGAATATTTCCAGTACTTTACTGCAGCTAGGTCTTATTTTCAGGGGAGGCCTTATATTTCTAACCTTGGGAAAAAATTGCACTAGGTCTTATTTTTCAGGAAACAGGGTAGAATTTACCCACTGCTGATAACATGTTTATATACAAGACTTTCCTGTCCTTACAGAGTTCTCAAATACTTGAACAAATTTCTGTGCACATATTTGTACAAAGATTAGATTAGATTGCAAGCTCTACGGGGCAGGGACCTCCAACCTCTTTTGTCAACCACAACCTGGTACTTGGTGATATATCCTTGTGATATTTTACTCATATTGTTTTAATGCACTTTTCCCATATCTGTTTTGTACTTGTATTGCTGAATTGTGCAGCACCGCGTAAATTTGTGGCGCTTTATAAATAAAATTATACATAGATACAAGTTAAACCCTCAGGTAAATAATTAATGGGGTTGTTCAAGGAGATTTAGGGAGTTATTTACTAAAGTCTGAATTGTTGGGTATAGGTGTGAATTCGCCTGATAAAGCCATTCACAATAGGCTGCTACTGTCACAGTCACGTCTTTATAATGAGAATATTGTTGCAGTCGCAACTTTATTATTGGAAAATTGCGGCAATCTTAACTTTAAAAAATTGTTGCGACTTTACAATAGGAAAATTGTCGCAGATTTGCTATGGGAATCCACTGTTTGCAAATTTGACAGTCAAATTCACACCTTAGTGAAAAACCCTCTTAGTGTCAGTATCCTGTAGAGCATGTTTGTTCCTGGAGTCTCACTTCTTGTTATAGTATACCATTGCTCTGTATATTGAGATCAGTTTGGGAAGGATTTATGTATCTGGTAATATTCCATGCTGGCAAATGGTATTTACTATAAGATTTAAAGGGAATCATTGTGAGACTTTCTCCTTTCGCTGTCTAAATTGTTAGGACATTAGGAAGGGATTTATGTTGAATCACATTTTAAGATAACCATGTTTGTGCTACAGGGCTCACCCATATTATTACTATGGACCTGCATCAAAAAGAGATTCAGGGATTCTTTAATTTCCCTGTAGACAACCTGCGAGCTTCCCCATTCTTGCTTCAATACATACAGGAAGAGGTAAGGAGATTCACTCTCCCTAGGCACTGTAACCCGTTGTTTAAGTAGGGGGCCTGACAGATATTTTTCTTTCGTTCAGATCAAGGACTACAGAAATGCAGTGATAGTTGCCAAATCTCCTGATGCAGCAAAGAGGTAAGCACATGTGAACTTAGTGCATACGTTATTTACTGCCATTATTAGTTTGGGCCAAATATGAACTGACCTTTAATCACTGCTGATAGTATGCATTGAGTCTAGCAGTGCTGACCCAAAAACACATCGCTGCCATCAGCCCTGAGACACAAACGTTGCTGCCATTAATATATTTTGTCCTAGAAAGGGACAGACCCCTAAACATATCACTGCAATTAATAAAAATTAAGCCAAAATAGGCACTGCCTCTTTGTGCAGTTGCAGTCCACTGACCCATTAACCTGTCACTGCCTTTAGGCTTGGCAAATTGTCTTGTTTTTCATGCAGAGGTTAATAGTACTGCATTTTATGTAAGTAGTAGTTATTAAGGCTGCCAAGTTTAGGATGTAAACATGTCTTTTCCATTACTGCAGGGCACAGTCCTATGCAGAGCGACTTCGCTTGGGGCTCGCTGTAATACACGGAGAAGCACAGTGTGCTGAGTATGATCTCGAAGATGGACGACATTCCCCACCACCTGCAAAGAACACTACAGGACACCCAGGACTTGAGATCCCCTGTAAGTGTGTTAATTCTAGAATTCCCATAAATCTAGAAGCAATCTTGAAATGTCACAAGACACATGGTTTTCAGGCTTTGTCAGTAAGTGTATGTAGCTTAAAATATGATTTGTAGAACAGGGATGGAATAGGCAATTGCAAATTGAGATGGAGAAAGTGTGAGATAGAAGGCTCAGAGCTTTCTGATCTCAGGTTGATTGGAGATAGGTCCAACTACAAGTGTCTTCAGGTGCCAGCAACTTCCTGGTCCTAAATATTGCTTTGAGTTCCCGCTTCTGTCAGTTGCCCTTTGTTGCCTTGCTGAGACTCATGGGAAACAAAGAAAACAGAGGCTTTGATCCTAGAAGTTTCCTTTTTTTTTTTCTTTCTGCTAGGGATATTTATTTTTAGGGTTAACCGTGCCTGATCAGTAACAGTTCACAAAGGAGAGGATTAAAATTTCACCTTTTTGAAGCTTGCTTACATGCTTTCTGTGCTTTTGATATTAGGCAAGCACCAGTCTCCTTTTCCAGACATAGGACTGCCGAGTATGGAAAGTGACATTCTCCTAATGTTATGCTAAGTGTTCTTCTGTGTGTGTGTTCTGTATAGACTAGGGCAACTTGGTATGCCTCCTAATGGGATTAAATCAAATGTGTCAAACTAATACATAACAGGGATTATTTCTAAAAATGGCACAGTAAAATCTTTGGGGCAGTTGAGAAATTGTCATGCTAACCGCCATGAGCATGTTGTTCGCTTTCATAACCCAGAAGGTGCTTTATCAGCTCTGTTTTCACTTAGCACAACACATATTTGTGGCTACCTTGACAGACAAAAAAACATTGCAGTTCTTATTTCATTATGTAGCATGAAGCATGCATCTAGATTATCTACTTTAAAATAATTTAGATATGCCCTGGCAATATATGGGGAAAATAGGGTTTAATGTGCCATGAGGGCTTTGCAGATATACTGCTTTTGAGCAAGTGGTGGATATTTCTGTTAGTTGTGGGGTGGGTTGGTCTACTTAGGTAATCCTTTCCTGGTCATTGAGTTAGTGAGGTACAAAATCCCTAAATGCTATCTGCACAGCCGGTCACACAATGTTTTAATATAAAAAGTCAGAATGCTCTAATGTAGTCGTAATTTTGAAGGGAGTGATAAGAGAGGCTAAGCTCCATTAGTCAGCAAACTGCCAGCAACTGGAAAGTCGGCTTCAACATGGGACAAGTGAACTCAGGAGGTGATATGAGGGTTATAACAGTTCTAGTAACCCATAGCAACCATGGGAACCAGAATATTGAAACCAGGTTAGTTGCTATGGATAACTAGGTCTCCGTAAAATACCCTGTGGAATGCTCCTAAATGTCCACAATAGCTTTGACTAGTAAAGAAGCGATTATTAGTACAGGCAGGGTAACAGTGAGTGATCTTCTAACATCATGTGATTAAGACTGCTACAGCTAGCTGACATATTGCATGATATTACTGTTCTTCATTAATAAAAGCATATTACACATGCTGATGTTCTAGTACAGGGGTGGGCAAACCATGGCTCTGGAGCCGCATGTGGCTCTTTAGCCTCCTTGTTGTGGCCTCCCTTCTGCCTTGATTGTCAAATGGGGAGAAAAAAAAAGAATAAAGGTTATTTATCAGTGTAATTTTGTTTTATATATTATTTTATTTTTATTTTCTTCTGTTTGTTGTATTCTGATGTTGTAACAGGTAAAATTAAGAAAAGATAAAAACTTTTAAAAGTTTCTAAGCTGTTATGTTTTGTAGCTCCAGACTACTTTTCTCTAGTGGAAGAGGGGGCAAAATGGCTCTTTTGATTTTTGCTGACCCCTGTTCTAGTATATGGAATACATATCAGGAGAGGCTTGGTCTGTGTAGTGTATTTGTTACAAGGTGATGGTGTTAGTATATTGTATCTAATATTGAACAGGTTTGGTCAGTGCTGATATTCTACGTTTTTGTAGTAGTAGACTCTAATGCAGAGATAGTTGCATCGGTCAGTAACCATTTTTATACGTACAGGCTTGTACATTTATTGAGGTTTCTTCAAGAACTCTGTAGATAAAAAGAATCCTCTGGCGCTCCAAGTAGATAAAAGCCTTCTTTATTTGTTATCTCTCATAAAAAGTTTATTACATCCAAACGAAGTACATAGCACTAACGCGTTTCACGCAAGAGCGCTTAGTCATAGTCCAAATTCTTCAGAAACTCGTCTGATTAGCTGTGTGTAATAATGACATTATCCTTTATGTTTTATGCATGACGCACCAACAAGTTTAGGCAGTGCTTTGATCCCTGTTAGTTTTCAAACTAATCAATAGGGGACAGGCTTCATGCTGGCTTTATAATGTGTGTACAGAATGCTTTGGCAGCAACAGACATTTTTAGCACTTTTTTTTGGGATCTTCTTGACTGTCTGGAGTGTGTAAGACGGTTGCTGTGACTAACTGCATTAACATGACATTAGGGGCTAAATTTGCTGTGGTGACCATTTTTTATTTTTTTTTTATCTCATTGGGGGAAGGAAGGGAGGAGAAAACATGGGGTCAAATCAATTTTATTTTCTTTCTCTCTCTCCCTAAGTGATGAGGGCAAAGGAGAAGCCACCTATAAGTGTGGTTGGAGATGTGGGAGGAAGAATCGCCATCATTGTGGTAAGATGCCTCTGTAATTCCAGACTGTTGCCCAGTATCTATTTTGTTATTTTTCCCATGAAACAGTTTTCATATTTCTTAATAATGTGTTATTTGACATCAGGATGATATCATTGATGAGGCTGAGAGCTTTGTGGCAGCGGCAGAGATTCTAAAGGAACGTGGTGCTTACAAAATTTTTGTGATGGCAACTCATGGGATCTTGTCTACAGATGCCCCACACATTATAGAAGACTCTTCTATTGATGAGGTCAGACATGGAAACGGATTTAAAGTCAGAAAACAAAGAGATTGGCCTAATTATATGGCTGTTTTCTAGATTTTTGTAAAAATGTAATTGTATCTATCCCATGCCTGTCTCAGGTTTGTTTATCCCTAATTCACAGATGCATTCAAATTGTTGCAGCCTGTACTTCGGTACGGTTTCAACACCCACATATCTTTGTGTTTTCTATTTTACTTTTTTCTCCTCATTTCAAAAAAATCCTTTTTGCTTCTTTATGTGCAGAGTGTATGACCTATTTCAATGAGCAGAATTGCCATATTGTTTTCCATTATTAAGCAATTTCACAGTTGCCAATAGTGAACATGGCACCCCCTGTGTGATAACAACTTACTTGGGCTTATTCGTGAAAATGATAATTCAACTGTCGAAGTGAATTATCATCATTTCGGGTTGTTACACTCCAATTCTCTACTTATTTGCTAAACAGAGCATTTCCATAATAAAGTCATGACTGAGGGGGTAATTCAGCAATGTGCAAAGTGAGCTCCAGATACTTTGCATCACTTCGCACATGCTGTTATGCGCTCACTGATGTCCTGCACACGGACATCAGTGAGCGCTTTAAAGGGATTCCAGTCTCGGCAAGGTGACTCGAGTGGTCTCAAGCTGTCAAATTAGTCTCAAGTTCGCCACAACGCAGTTTGCTTAATACCTGAATATGGGGAAGTGGAAAATAGATGTGAATTCACACCTTTACATAGCAATTCGGCCTTTTGTGAATAAGCTCCAAAATGTTAATGTATCTGTTTATAAAAAAAAAACACACCATATTTATTCAGCTTGACTCCACTTACTAATTATGGACACACTGGATTTACTGATATTTAAAGCTGTGGTAGGTGGAGATGGAGAGCTATGCACAAACAAGGACTGCCACATAACTTTAAAGACTGTAGGGAAAAAAATGGTTACAATTTTCTTAACCAACATAATTGAATTCCTTGTCCTTCCACAGGTTGTAGTGACAAATACCATCCCCCACGAGATTCAGAAGCTACAGTGTTCCAAGATCAGGACAGTGGATATAAGCCTGATCCTTGCTGAGGCCATCCGAAGGATCCATAACGGAGAGTCAATGTCCTACCTCTTTAGAAATATTGCTCTGGATGACTGAGCATGCCGCCCATCCTTGGAAACCAAGGGAAGGGCACTTACCCTTCATTGGTGGTGGGCATCTCTTATGCACATGAATTAACTGGTCAATAGGCGAGTAGGTCACCAACAACACAGCGTCATGGCAATTAAAGAGTTTATACTATGGCGAATTGCCACACTTCCAGAGGGAGAACAGAAGAGGCACCGCATGACTCGGCAAACGCTCAGCGCAGATGGAAAGTGAATTAGAACTGTGTCTCCTTGGGATTAGGTCATTCAAGCTCTGGGTCCATGGGTTACAATGATCCCTATGTGTATTTACCTGGAAATAAATGGATGGACAAACCATTTCATTTATACTGGCTATGGTATGGCAGGAATGGAGTTATAGCCATGCTAGTGCTGCTGCACAGAGATTGGGTTACTCTGCTGATGCACTGGGCATACCCTTACCGAGCAATAGAGACATGCACTGAATCATTACCATATTTACACACAGCATGTAAAAGCTGTGCCCTCATGCATGTGTATCACCATGGTATGTTACAAACAGAACCGTACACTCTGACATGCAAACATATGTGTATGTGTAAATACGTGTTCTGCACACCTGCACTGGATTTGCATGTATTACTGTACAGAATTCATAGACTTGAAACACTAAAGTCTTGGTCTTCCTTACATCCTGCTCCCAGCACTGTCATCCATTTGGGTATTCTGAAGAGGTGGTGTTCAGCAGCAAACAGAGCCCTACAAGTAATTTGTTATAGAAATCCCTATATACATGGCGGTCATTGTATACTGACACAATGTATACATTATATGTACACCTATACATATTAATGTCTGCAGTGTGAATTTAAATACATAATATGTATGCTGTATACCCATCATTAGCAGCATCTCCTTTAACAGCCTTTATTAATGCTAGGCACATAGCAGGCGTGTCCAACTTTTCATCCCACCAGGTATGTTATAGCACTAAACAATCCTGAATGTCTATTTCCCATATGGTCTGGCCGACATTCTACATAACTGATCCTTTAACGGCAGCCATCGTTACCGTCGGTAATTTTCCAGATCTTTGAAGAAACTTTAGTCCTTAAGGCTTGTTTTTTTGAAACCTTTCTGTGTTTGACCTTTAATTTCTTTATTCCAAATTAGTAACCTTTTTCCTGCCTGAGCAATTAGCGGCTTGCGTCCTTGGCAAACCTCAATTTCATGACATCACTGTGATAGTTCATATCTTCACGCAAATTGCAGAAAATTCCATATGCTTCAAGGGTTACTGATTATATGCAGACTTTACATTTCTACTGTTTTTATTACAGTATATAATGCTTTCTTTTCCTTTTCTTGTTCCCAGATGTATTAATGTTCATTATTTTTAATTACAAGTTTTGAAAAAAAAAAAAAGAATTGAATATCTGATGAATGCTTTCATAATTACAGGTTAACAAGAACAAGCTCAGGATTCTGCATTTGATAAAGTATGACCATTTCAATGAAAGTTATCAGAACAGGCTCAGTCACCCGCTGTCTATAATTGTACTGTAAACTTGCACAGTTTGTCATATTTTTTTTTTTTTCCCCCAAGTTGGGAGCCCTCTGCTGCAGAGTGCATTACTGGCAGACTATTATCAAAAGCTTTGCTCAAGTATAGGCCTTGTGTTGCTTTTGCATGGATCAGTTCATGCTTAGTTGCCATCCTAGGTGACCTTCTAGCAGGAGGGGATAACAGGTTCTGATTGTCCTACTTTTCTTAGTGTGATTTATAAGGTCAGGCCTTAGCCAGTGCTGAGATTGTAATTAGGTCGGTCCATTGAACACTAATTATTAGGACTGGTTAATGCCTATTATAGCATGCCGTTCCAGTTTACTGAAGGTCATTAACACTTAGTGGGGCAGGTTGAGTCTAACTATAGACTGGACAGACAAGTTTAGACTACCTAACAAGTAGTTCTTACAAATGTCTTGTTTAAAGAATTCTTTTATATTATTATTATATAAAGTTATCATTTTTTTAGCTAAAATATTTGGGCAGCTATGTGTTTTTCTAAGGAGCATTTCTCTTTAATGTATTTTTATTCAAATGGAATGAAAGCACAGCTGTTTTTTTATTTGATTTTTTTTTTTTAGGGATGCAAAATGCCATAATGTCACCAAAAGGCAGTATGTGTTTGCAAACAGAGGTATAACAAGTATACAGTCTGAGCTAAACTGAAGATCATTTCCTCTTGTTTATTGTAGATCAGATTAAGGACGAAAGATATTAAGCTTGAAAAGGCCAGTTTTGGCCCTTTTCAGTTCATCCCTTGTAGATCTTGGCTGTTTGATTAGTACAAATCGATTAAGTTTTTCGATGGAATGGCAGCCATACTACTAATGTAAAGTAAGACTACCTTTCCATTGAAAAGTTTCTGTTGGTAAAAATCGATCAAAAAAGATTTTTTTTTTTTTTAATGGATCCAGATCTACAGGAGAATAAACTCTATTTCGAGTTTAATAAATTTCGCCCTAAGTGGTGGTCTATATTTTTCTTCTGAAGCTTGTAGCGAATGATGCTGTAGCTTTAAACAATCTTTACATCTGACAGTGAAGACATGGCGTTGAACCAAATAACCCAACAAGAAGGCAGTTTTCCAAATTAATCAGTAGACAGGTTATTCTATTGTTAATTCAGTGGGAAAACATTTCCAGCTTCTGTTTTCATTCAGTTTTAGATGTAATTTAATATGGACAACATAACAATGAGTTTCATCAACATGATGTGTGAACTGGGCTCTATCCTGTTGATGTTTTGCCATAGCCACAAACTGATATTTAAAGGGTGACTTAAGCATTAGGTTTACTGGCATCTTAATTGCCAACCATTGCTTAGTTAAATGAGGCACAAAGCATATCTCTGTCCCCTTCATCTGCATTTCAGTCTTTGTCTCACTTTGGAGATGATGATGATGTTGTAGCTTAGAACTGCCCCCTTTTACCCTTACTGATGCCCATGCCAACTGCTTTCTATTCTTTCAGAGAAACTTACTCATGCATATTAGTAATCTGCACCCATTGCTTAAAGGGCAAATAAACCTTCAGAAAAAGCTCAGAAAGATTTAGGCTAAAAATGATGTGCCTTACGTATTGGGCTTATCATAACAAGTGCACCAGCCCAACAACATTAAACACTGATGCCTGTAAAGTTGCAAAGTGGGGGCTTGATGGCAGTAAAGTGCCAGTTTGGCATAAAGTGACTACACTCGAATGGCAAAAAATATAGCAACCAACTAAGTACATTTCTTAATGAGTTGAAATATTTTTATCAAATATATCATTCACAAGTTGTTCAGATGAAATGCGTTACAAATGGAACTACAATTAATACTAAATGCTTGAAACTCCCATGTTAAATACATTGTAAATTCATGTGCATTTATAAGTTACTTTACATTATACTGTATGTCCATGTGCACATAGCCTGAGGTGCAGCGACTGCCAGTCATCCTGATGCTTCACTTACTTTATAATGAAGTTGTTCTGTGCTGCCCGTTAGCAATTGGTAAACATTTTCTTTACTAAGTAGATTTCTTCTTTAAAGGCATAGGATATTCCCAGAATGGTGCGTATGTGAAATTAACCCCATCTCCCACATTGAACAGTAGCATGGGATGATCTCCTGTGACAGGCAGGACAACTCAGAGTTGTTTCACAATATGTTCTTTAACTCCAGTGCCTGAAGTACATTTCCAGATGTTCCTCTAACTGTAAGCAGGGAAATATACAATTTCCTAACCCACTACTGACTGTTATGGCTGTTAACATTAGTTTGGTATCCTTATTCTGCTATAGATGGGACAACACACTTCTACTGTTTGTTTTATTATTCTACACATAAGCACAGAGGCCAGTTGGTTTCATAAAATCACTTTAAAAAAGGGCAGGTTGAATATATTATATGCATTGGCACATACCTTAAATTTCTTACTCCCTGTAGTGACTGTTAACTAATGAAAAGGTGCAGAATGTATAGAGTATGCTCACAACAAACGTGGATGGAAAAGGTGCAGA
>WMED01010131.1:0-15926 GCA_019650415.1 Pipa parva | reverse complement strand
TAGAAAGGGATGTAATATTCACTTATATACAGTTAGTGGGACATTTTGAGGATGAACTAGAGACAGGGACATCTTGCTATTGTTCTGCTACACTATGCATAAAATAGAATCTGATCCTGTTTTGTTCTTCGGCAAGGCTTTCAGCCGCTTAGTAATTAAGAAGCAGCAAATTTTCAAATATCTTACCACAGTAACCCAAAGAGATGGAAATTCACTTCAACAGTTGAATTTGCACTTTGATGAAAAGCCCCATTAATCTCTGGTTCTTTCCTTTACATGTTTTCTAAGATCAGCGTCTGGACACTGGCTAAGATAGCTGCATTATAATCAGCTTTATTCTGTAATAAAGAAAACTGTTCAGTTCAAAATGACATCACTGTGGCTACCTATTGTTGACTATGAAAATAGTATTTTCTTTTATAGCACTCCATACTCATGAAACGTCTTTCTTTCCGAACAAGCTCATTGCATTGATTTGAATATCCAGCTCTCTATAGTTCACCCTGCATCACAGTATCATAGCATGCTCTTTCACTGCTAAGCGTTCCTATGAACTTTACTGGCATTAATTGTATTGTACTTCCCACTGTGTCAGAATAATTTCTACAAATAAAATGAGAATAAAATGCAAGTCATTGCTCCGATGAATCAAGCCCCGCCAATTCCTCTCTATTGTAGTACAAAGCAAAGTCTGAATAACTGCAACCCTTAAATGAATTAATATAACTCTTCGTTACACGAGACGTAAGGGACATGACAACGAAGTATACTGTTAGTAAGGGGTTAATCACATCAGGAATTGAATGGGTCACTGGGATGCTCTGTATTTGATTCATACACAAAAACAAATTCTCCTCTGTGATTTTTAAAGCCATATCTGACTTTGACAACTCCTAAGTGAGCATGTATTTTCATAAATAGCTTGGCCAGCATTTGAAAAACTCTCTTTTGCTAACAATATTCCCTTTTGGACAGCTTAATTTGCCTTGATCAGCGGGCCTTGCCTAAGAATAAAATCAGGTGGTATGGTAAGCAATGCTGCATGTGCAAACTTATTGCCTGTAAACAGAATATTGCATTTTAGATGTTACAAATGAAATAGGCTTAAGGCAACTTAAATATTTCAGAATGATATTATCCCTTTAAAGGGACACTAAACCACTATTATGATCAAGGATCATAATATATGTCAATGAACGCTGAAGTTAACTTTAATTGTTGGAAGGTCTTAGAATGCAAAATTACTAATATTGATAATACAGTTAGACATTTGTATTGTGATTAGAGATGGCCAAATTTATCAAAAATTCATTTCGCCTGGTTCCCCGAATTTTTAGCAAAGCAAAAGTTTGTTTTGTCCCGAATTCGTGACAAATCAAGCTAAAAATCAGCTATTGCCAGGCATATAGGCATAAATGGAGGCAACAGGGGCATCCTACTAGGTTAACTCCATGTAGTATGTGTCCCTGAAATCCCCATGCCACCAAGGTGGCTATTTAAATCATAACCGGCAAAAATGCAGCTATTTAAGAGCTCATTATTTTCCATAGCACTACTGCATTAGTAGGAAATGATTAGGAATAACCCCAGCTCATAACCCACTTACAGTGAAAATCATTCTATCATCAATAATCATGCCTCAGTCTTAATCTTCTTAGTCTATGATTTTTTATTTTTGACAGAGTTGCTAATGCCCCTCTGCTCACTTATATATGGCATTTTACTGTGCTCAACAAGACTCTAGGGCCCTTATTCACCAATGTGCGAAGTGAGCCGCGATGTGTTCGATTCACTTCGCACATTGTATTATGCGCATGCTGATGTCCTGTGCGCGGACATCAGCATGCGCATTAAAGGGATTCCCCTCCCGGCGAGGAGACTCGAGTGGGGTCCTGGTGGGGTTGGAGTATACACAAGACATTACCTCTGGGTTACCCTAGAACATTGGTCAGTGTGCACCTTTTCAACCGTCCCGCAGGACCTGAAACCTCATTTCATCTAATGGACAGGTTTATGAGCTGGGGTTATTCCTAAATATTTCCTTAGCGCTACTGGTGCAGTAGTGCTATGGAAATAATTGGGTTAAACAATAGCTACATTTTTTCTTGTTATGATTTAAATAGCCACCATGTGGGTTCCAGGGACCCCTAAAAAAAAATGTGTTCTACCGAATCATCCTAAAATTCAAATTCTTTCAGAACGAATTCCACTTCAGATTAATTGATTCGGCCATCTCTAATTGTGATTTCTCTTACAAAGTTCAGTTTTAACACCGGTAATTTCTGCCCCTTTAACTCTGCAGGAATCATTTTCTCATATCCAATTGGATTTTTCATTGTGACTGTTAGATCGGCGGCAGGCGCAGCGAATGTTCTAATCAGTTCCTGATCACTTCGCTTTTAACAGATTTCTTGCTGGGTCATTTCCTTTTTTAAAGAAAAATCCATTTATTCTTTATAATCCTATAAAAATACAATAATAATATTTATAATTTAACCGGTTTATTGCTGGGTACTTCAAATTGGCTTTTGAGGCACGGAGCCTTTTAAAGACCCGCTGACTGTCACTTGACTTTGCACTTTGATGCTGTATTCATAATTGATTAGTTGGAAGTAATTAAGGAATCCATCAGGGGAATAAAAGTTAGGATTGTGATCTGAACCTTGAAGGTTTACTCTTCTCTCCTTTGTGGATTAATCCAATGAAGGCAAAGCCTTCTCCGATCAAGATTGTCATATCTTATTGAATTAAATAAATCTCAGCTGCTGATTTCTACTTAATATCATTGCCTAAAAGTCCATTACTGTAAGAGTTTCTGTGGTCGAGGGGCATCCACACCTCTGCAGTACAGTTATGTTAATGGCCCTAAGTGCTGATCCTGCACCACGGCACAAAGATGGCTAGTTATACCACTGGTGTCCAACTATTGTTTTAGCGAAATATGCTTTGAAACAGGCAGGTGTTTCTGCTAAGAAAATACAGAATATCATTTCACTGCCTTTGTTTTACACCTGGAGATGGAACCTAATTTCCTGTAATCACAAGGGATAGCTTTATAGCTTTTGTAGAAATCAGATGTTAAATTGGCCTCCAGGCAGTCATTTTTAGGTCTCTATACTCTATTTTTATATAACATGATTATTTCTACCTTTAAGTACCTGTTATCTAAAGTTAACAAACAAGGGCTTTCTGCATTTTGACTCTGGCAATATATATGCTGGTCAAACCAAACTATATTTCTCCATTAAAAACAAAGAGAAATTAAAGGCCACTCTAAGGTGTTTCCTGCTTATTAGCAATTGATAAGTGGCAGTATCTGGGCACTAGATGTCCCGCAGCCCAGCAGTGAGTAGTGTTTTGAGCTATTTTATTTTTTTTTGCATTGTAGGTATTAATGATTGTATGTATAACTACTTCATTTGGCTTCGCCGAGACTGGAATCCCTTTAAAGCGCTCACTGATGTCCGCGTGCATAACAGTCTGTGCGAAGTGAGCCGATGGATTCGGACCTCACTTCGCACTATGGTGAATTACCCCCACCCTGAACAACATTTATTGTTTTTTTTTCAACCAAACCTAACATTGCACCCTTGTGAAGTATAGTTCTCAAGATATGCCCTACAAACTCATGTCTACTAACTAGGAGCTGCTATAACTTTGGTTTGTCTTCCTCCTACCTTCTGATGCCCTTGTCACATAAAACATTGTGAGCCTCATTGACTAAAGTGTGAATTTACCTGTGGAATTCTCATCACTACAATTTGAGTCGCATTAAAGAAAAGGTTAGGCTGCTAGCAATCCTTGATGCCGTGTAATGTGCCGGGTGCTAGGAGAAGAGCGTGACTGTGGCGTTCAAAATGCAAAAAATAGATTCTCCAGCACTCCAGGCATGGAGTGCCCAGGCATGGCCATGATTAAGTGCCTGGGCACGAAACGCGTAGGCCTTAAGACCCGGTTTATTGTTTTTAAATTTTGACCATGAGGTCACAATAAAATAAGGATTTTAATGGATTGGAGTGCTGGAGAATCTATTTTTTGCAATTTGAGTCGCATTGACAAAAAATCCACAAGCACTTTTGTCAAACGGGCAGACAGCGGCGAATGCTGCCAGATGCGTAGTGTGGCCTAGTCAGCCAGATAGAAGCAGGATGAGAGGTCATGTGGAGTGAAGCGAATTCGACCAGTGAAGAGCAGTGATGTCAGTCTCACCATATCCCACTAACTGTATTCTATGAATATTTCTATGTCACCTTGTCCCTAGATCATGTTGTAATTTAGTCGCAGTCACCATTGTCACTTTTGACTGAATAGTTGCCTTATGCAACATTGGAGCCCTGCCATCAACCCCCCAATTCACCAGGCTGAAGTGGTGAAGTCAAACAGGTGAATTTGAAGAAGTTCACTTAGTCACATTCACACCTTCGCAACAATATGCAGCTTAGTCAAGAGTAGCAGTACCTGCACATGTACATGCAAAATGATGTGAAGAGCTCCGGAAGTTCACAACTCGCGCAGTCACTCAAATTAGTCACATATTCGCGACATTGCAGAGTTTTCTTATAAAGCAAACGTGGGGAGTGGAGAATAGACGTGAATTCACAATTCTACGCAACTATTCAGACTTCCGTCAATGAAGCTCCGTATCTTTTTACACGCTCTAATCATAATTATAATAAAGGATACATATTTATTCCACGGTGAAAGTTGCAAATATGTAACAGTCAGAAAACATTACAAAACTTTGCACTGGGTGAACAATTCCATGCAGCGTTTTAATTGCAAAATTAAATAATGATGGAGGTGGTAAAAGTAAGTGTCCGATGTTAATTAGCAATAGTGTTTGTTATTTTTGCACTTGCTGGAGGTAGATTACAACTTTAACTAAAGTTTAATCCTATTGCAAGTAACTGAATAAATGTAGACGGTATTTTATCACGCTTTAGCAATGTAGCAATATCCAGAACCTGTTCTGCAATACACAGATAGATTTGCTGTCTAAGACATCTGCTTGAAACATCTGTGTAAGCCATTTGTTTGCAGATTTAAATTCAGTTATGCAGACCTCAGCCTTTTACAACACTCCCAAGATGGTTTAACAAATACACTTGGCAATTATTTATCTGACTATCTCACCTTTTGTTTTCCTTGCTTTAACGTTAGAGCGGTAACAGCGCTTAATTACTATTATTAAGCTACTTAGCAGAAATGATATGCTCAGTTGCCTTCATTGTATCAATAATTAAAAAAAATAATATACATTGACCAGTAATGATAATCAAGCATTCTATCATGTTTCACAATCAATTCTCCTTTCTCTAACAACGATATCTCCAGTAAAGTTGCAGGACATATAGGGGGAAATTAATGAAATGGCATTAATGTAATGACACAGAGTAGCTTTGCATCCATTTATTAGCAATTTATGATTCAATCCAGGCGTCCATTTTGCCTTAACTGCACACGTTTTTAATTTTGCGCAAATCATCTGATATATGAAGCTGAGAATGCTTTTAAAAATTGTATTAACTCCTCCCGGAACCCTGGCATTAGAAGAACAGTTGTGTATTTGCATAAAAGAAAACATTAACAATTCCCATTCTGCATCATTTTTTTTATACGCTCATAACTGGTTTGTGTAAAAAACGTTAGCAAATCCCTATTATTTCCAACTCGTAACTCCACGCCATCTTTATAAGAGAAAATGGAAAATAAAGTTTGCTATATCTGTATACAGTATGTCAGGTGACAGTGCTGATGGAAATACTGACTTGATGGCATTTAGAACTCTGAACTATTTTTTTTACCTGGACGGCTCATGTTAAAGATACTTAAGGGGCTTATTTTGTATCCAAATAAAGATAGAATACTGTATAACGGACAGCATTTTTAAGTACTCTGGTTTCAAAAATGCATTCCCAACTTTGTTCTTATTTAGCTTATAAAATATGAATTTGTGTTAAACTTTATTCTGCAGAGGTTATTAGTGATTTTGACAAAACTTTAGTATTTAGTTTGAAAACTATTCTGCGCCTAGCGGGGCACATAATAACGATTTGTAATACAAGTACAGCTCACAGACCTGCAACTAACAAATCTGTGTTTCATCTTTTGAAAAAGAGAAATACATTCAAAGAGGAACTAAAACCTGGGCCACATAACTTGTTCTTTTGTAGGGCTTACTTTGCAAGTTTAAATAAACTTCATATTGCACTCCTGTGAATTATGGTTCTGATGATATGCACTGTAGAGCCCAGGGCACTAGAGGTGGGAGGGGCTTCATTTCACTAGGATTCAAGAACTCTGGTTTGGCCTTCTCCTACCTCTGGTGAAATAGAACATTGAGGAGGTAATTCACAATAGTGCGAAGTGAGGTGCGGAGTCCTCGCCTCACTTCGCACTGACTGATATGCACTCGCTGATGTCCTGTATGCGGACGTCAGCGAGCGCTTTAATAGGATTCCAGTCTCGGTGAGGCCACTCGAGTGGTCTCACTGAGACTGGAATCCCTTTAAAGCATTCGCTGATGTCTGCGTGCAGGACATCAGTGAGCGCATAACAGTCTGTGCGAAGTGAGGCGAAGGATCCGGACCTCACTTCGCACTATCGTGAATTACCCCCTGAATCTTTTTACAGGCTATAATCACAGCATCTTCTTAATGACCAAACAGCTTGCTTTTATTCCACAGTCCAGGCTGCAACTAGGTAACTATTTTGTAATGCTACAAAAACTGTGCACTGAATGAAAGATTCTATCCAAGCTATAATTTAAAAAAAAACCCATAAAGATGTAGGTAATAGTAGGAACATAAAAATGACAACAATGTATTAGAAAATGTTTTTATTTTGGTATAAAGACTAAAATATCAAAAAACTATTTTTGACTTGTCATCCCCTTTCAAACTTTGGAATTCTACAGCTCTTTTTGGCTACTTAAAACATGAACGGTTAAAATGTATCAAAAATACAAATAATAATTTCTTTATATACTTTAGAAATGTTGTAGTCTACTTCTTTTATTTGAAACATTGGTAAATCAAAAACATCATTAAAAATAATTACCTCTTATGACTGGCACTCAAGGGTCAGTGTTGCTCAAGTGAAATCATTAAACCACTCAAGTATGTCATAAAAAATTCCCTATCTGAGTTTCCCAAAAATGCTGGACAGCTACGCACCTGCCTTAGTTTACTGAGATCTGACCACATCAGATTCACTAAGGTGCGACTTAGTCTGTTGAATTCTCAAGAAGCAAATTCCCATAGCAAATCAATGACAATTTCTCCATTGTAAAGTCACGACTGCAACAAATTAAAAACTTGTGACTGCGACAATATTTCCATAGTAAAGTCATGACTGCGACAATATTCTCTTTATAAAGATGCGACTGCGACAGTAGCACTCTGTTGCAACTGTCTTTAGCTGGTGGATTCACACCTATATGCAACAATTTGGACTTTAGTGAATAACCCCCCCAGATCTCTAAATCAGAAGCTGTTCATTCAGCTTGTCCATGCCATTGGCTGGTGTCTTCTTTTATACAATAATACATTGGAATTCTGTATACATTTACCATAAATGGCCATTATACTGCACCAGAATGTGCATTTTCTTAAAAATAACAATTCCTAAATTTATTATCTTGTTGCCTCCCTATAGACTCGCAGACAGTATTGACACATGCAACGCGGGATGGAAATGTAAAAAAGTTGACTTCAAAAGAAATCATTCTTCTGATATTTTTTCATTCTATATACAATGGAAATATCCTTGATTTTTAACCCTTAGTACTGTATTGCCATCCAGTTATTAGTTAGTTATAGAACCCCCGGCTAAAGAAATGCATAGACAATTCATAAAATTGCCTGGCAATCAAGAGGTTAATAGACACAGTACTTTCTTTTGGTCCCAAAGGCCCCTGGGTCTACAATAATCTGTAGGTAGTGTTCAATAGAGGATTGCCTTTGTGACCTCTGCCTTTCACAAGGAAAAGAAAAATCCACCCAGTGTAGATGAGCTTATTCCTGTAAAGTAAAGAGTCTCTATATTAATTTGCCACGAGGAGCAAATTCACATTATTCCGGTAAGTTATAGATTTCCAAAGTGTGGGCCACTACCTAATCTTTAAAACCATTTAGATTGCTGTGTTTGTACATGTGTAATTATGTTTATTTTGATTGCCTAGGATAGAATTCACTATTATGTGACTTGCATTACGCTCTTCTGCTTAAATCTCATGGCGTGCTTTACATAGGGCATCAAAGCTTATTCCAATAACTTAGTGGGTCATTCCATATGTACATAGTAACGTTTCTCAATCTCCTGCCGGTTGTCAGGCGGAGGAGAACCTGACAAACCATCTGTTATGGAGAAATTATTTCGGCATCCCTCTTTTTAAAACGCTCAATGTGTTTCCCGTTTCTAAAAATAGCAGGCTTATTTTAGAAAAAAAAGGCATCCTAATCCAATTTGTCTCCCTCTGGTAATCATGGGTATTAAGTCATTTTTTAAAATAATAATAACAGAGGATCCATAACATAATTAATTATTATTTAACTACTGATCTATCCCTTCATTTTGATTTATCTTAATAAACTGTAAAATGGTCATGCCTTTTAATTGACATAATACTTGATGGTCTAGTATGCATACTTTGATGGCTATTTTTGAAGGCTTTTTTGATCAGATCATGTGATATGTGGTCCATATAGTCTTCAATTATCTTTATTTTTCTTGGATCTACAAATCAAGACTCTGTTGCACTGTGCTATTATAGATGGGTTTCTTATTAAATTATTGTTTTGAGCCATGTTTAATCATCTCCAGTTATGTGACACAGTCAAGAATCCTGATACAATCTGGGATGCTGGGATTTAAATGTCCTGTCCTCTGTGAAGTTAGACGTTAAAAATGTGTACGTTAATTGTATTGGAAACAACTCTTACAGAATGGCTTTGTCCTTTTAGATCTACTTTCTCATTAAATGTTGAAGATCCATTTAAATAGGTTTTTGCAATATTGATCTATTTACTGGTTTAGCGTTTGTATTCCCTTGAGTGCAGTGCATAGAATAAATGGTATCTTAAGGAGAAGTTATTTTGTTCATTATTTTTCCTTTGAAGAAAAGAAGTGCAGATGATCTAAAAAGTTTGAACGTATTTTTCCAGAAACTTAAGTCTGTGAAAATGTTTGGGAGTAAAACTGTGAAAAACTTTTCCAAAAACTTAAGAGAGAGGTGAGATTTTATTTTTTTAAGTGATGAAAATCTTTTAAATGCTGAAACATCTGTATAGTTTGGAATGGTGGAAAACTGTAAATTATTCCTCTTTTTAATTGTTTGAAAAAGATGTTGAATCATTTTGCAGTATTTTAAATCCAGTATCCAGTTGCATCTTTTTACATTGCTGAAGTGACTGTTTCAGCAAAACTAAACCCTTGAGCTTTGCTTATAAATATCAATAAGTTGTAAATCCTTAACAAGGATCTAAAAGGGATTGTTACACGATTGTGTACAACACTTGGGCTTCTTTATAAGTTCACTTATTGTTCGATATATTTATATTTGATTTATTTTCCTACTCTTTGGACTTCGATAATGTAAAAGGTACATACATTAGGATAGCTTGAGAAGATAATGTATTGTACAGTATGTGTTTTTCTCTAGCTGTCTCGTTCCCCTTTTAGATGACAATTCTGGAATTGTGTGAAGCCACATTGTGATAGCTGTTTGTTCACTGTTTCTGAAATTGAATGATTGGAAGATGGGCCACACGGGTGTCCTTAATGATGTCCCTTTGCCTAGTTGTTCGTTACCGCAAAACAGTAACATAGTTTATAAGGCCAATAAATGAAACAGGTCCATGAAGGCAAAAGAATCCCACGAGGCAGAAGCCAGTCATCCTCCAGTTTTCCAAAGAATTGTCACTACTGTCATCTCATACGTTTGTTTTAGAATAAATAGTTACAGCAAATACTGGCCTTTAGCTAACCAGAGGTTTGTTTTTTTTAATGACAAATGTCCCAGGTTCTTTAAATGCAAATAAAATGCAGGCCTTTAGCTAATCCCTGAAACCCTAAAATGACTTCAGATCCTTTGCACTGGATATGGTAGAACAAAATATTTGTCAAACCAAACACAGAGGTGAAATCAGAGCTAAAGCAACAGGGTCCATACACATATCTATCATATTAAAGGAGAACTAAAGTAAAAAAATTTTAAAAAACTGTTAAAATACTTACCTTATACAGAGCCGAATGATTACAGTCACAGCATGAGCTGTGCTTTAATTAACCGGCTCCTGATGCTTCCCCCAAAGCCTCCTGCAAAGCGCTGGCTGACACAGAAGCCAGCGCACAGCTCCTTCTTCTCCATTCCCCGGCCTCATACATCATCACGCTCATTGCGGGGAGCATTCTCATTGGCCCCCGCAATGAACATGATGATTTTTAAGTCCTTTTTCACCAGAGGTCAAACAGGGTAGGAGGAGCTTGGCAATGGCTGGCAGTCAGCCAGTGCTGTGAAGGAAGCATCATGCTGTGTCTGTAATCAATTGGCTCTATAGAAGTTGAGAATATTAACAGTTCTTTTTTATTTTTTTTACTTTTACTTTACTCCTTTAATGTCTTGCACTCCTTAAAACTGGCTCATTTAAAAGCATGAAACTCCATAAAAAAACTATAGTTTTTCACCCTGGTGCATGTTTTTGGTACTGTATTGGGGGCTGAATACTATATATATTATAGACACATTGATGGCAAATTTAGAAAATGCCCCATTCATTTTTATACTTATTTTATAATGAAATGAGATATTTACCTTCAAATGATTTTGGACTATATTGTAACTAGTGGTGATCTAAGTCAGTTTGCAGTTGGGATTTTCTTTTCTTTATTTTGTGAAATTTTTGAATGTTTGACTATATGGAGCCGATTGAATTACCTGTAAGTGCGAATGCGCCTGTTGAATTCACTTCGCGTCAATTTTTGTGACATTGGAGAAGTTGCAAATTCATTTCTCCTTACTGACCAAGCAGCAGATGGGCTTGGCAAAAAAAAGCAAACGGTGGCAGGTTTGTAGTGCAACATAGTCAGTTGAATCGTAGCGAATAGTAGGGAACCTGTTAATATAACATTATCTTTATTATTTTAATATTAAAATATTAATAATAGGCATGATGGAATATAAGGAATTACATTGTCATCATTTTGTCACATTTTTGGCGCCATATTAAAGTCGTGTCTATTACAAGTGATTTTTCCATTTATTCCTATGTGACAGTATTACTAACTAATGTTGCTACTGAATGGCTATATTTCCTATAATATTTTAATGAATAGTCACCTTATGCAACACTGAAGCCCTGCCATCAACCCCTTCATTTGGCACTCTGATCTGATGAAGTCAATTGGTTGAATTCCAAGCAGTACGACTGTTCTAATTTGCCACGTCGACAGACTCTGCCGCTTGATAAACAGGCAAAACTACCTGTGCACGTGCCTACAAAGTAATACAAAAAGATTGGTAAGTGTGCTACCATTGGAAGCGCCTAAATTGGTCACATATTTGCCAAATCTCAGCGTTTTCTCATGATGCGAATAATAGAAAACGATGAATAGGTACAAATTCAGACCATTATGAGACTATTTGGAATTTTTTGTTGACAAAGGTCATTGAGCCGTGAAAGCAGATAATCTTATTTTAGGCAGATAATCTTATTTTAGGCTTGCTTTTTAATTTTATTTTCCAGCAATGTACTATGATTTGCTCATGTATGCTAATGACCCAGCACTTTGTAGTGTACTAATTACTCTCCTATCTGTGTAGATAAGTCTACCTCCCACTTAGATTGTAAGCTTTACACGGCAGGAACATCCATCCTCTTGTTTCATTCACTGTGTTATAGTAAATACTTATCCCATGTCTATACATTGTTTTGTTGTAGTTCATTGAGGAATAGGTCCCCTAGTGGTGCTATATAAATAAAAATATGCGTTAATGTTACATACATACTATTTCTCTTACTGTCAGTCCTAATACTGACTGCCTTATAGCTTGGTTAATCAGCTCTAGAAACCAGATTAACTGTATATAATGGATGTTAAATAACTCAAAAAGCTTACATGAAGAGCACTTGCAAAATATTCTTGGGAACGTAATAATCTCAAACATATTAAAAATTAGATTAAGCACCCCTTTAATGTGCATTTCCTATAGTTTAAACCATTTCTAGCTCTAGTTTATTTACAGTACATACTAGTACATACTATTGCTCTTCCAGACTGTCCTGAAAATCACTGCCCAGTGGCTAGGGTAATCAACTAAACAGGGGGCTTATTGACTTAAGTGAGAATTCAATTGTGGAAGTGAATTCTCATCACCTCGGGTGGCTACGGCCTAATTCTGTACTCTTTACTCACTAAACAGCAGATTCCCAGTCTGTGAAAGTGTCAGAATTCTCATAGTACAGTCATGATTGCATCAGTAGTAGTCTATTGTGTAGTGTGTGACCGTTGTTAGCTGGTGAATTCGCCACATCGCAGAGTTTGTTGAATACCCAAATATGGGGAAGTGGTGAATTCCCACCTTTACCCAACACAGGCAGCTTTCAAACTAAAGGAGACTGTCTCTCCTGCCAGTCAGTCAGTAACAGGATATATATATATATATCTGTTATCTAAAACCATGCTAAAAGAATTACACATTAAAGAAGACCAAAATGTTTCTTCATCACTGATCACAGAAGTTGTGTCCCTTCCTATTATTTATTTATCTATCAGTTGAGATTTGCAAGCCAGAATGATTCGCAGGAAGGAAATTCATCTACCAAATAGGAAAAAAATAAGTGCTCCCAAGTTTATCATTGTGTTGAAGGTTTACAGAGAAAATAAATTATGATAGCTTCCCCATAAAAAAACAAAAAAACAAACAAGAAACACAAAATATGTGAGGATTGCCTGAAGATTACACAACAGGACAAGGAATGTTGGATGACTTATCTCAATATGGGGCAATCTATTCCATAAAATGAGATATATTTTATTAACAGTCATTCAGGGAATTTATCAACAAGAGCAATCTTTCCGGAGGTCTAATAACCTATAGCAACCAATCAGTTGTTAGCATTTTCTGGTAGAGGGGAAACTAGAATTCTGAAAGACAACTTTTGATTGGTTCCTATGGTTTACTAGATCTTTGGAAAGATTGCACCTGTTAATGAATTCCCCTCAGTCGCTATCTCCATTTCTTTTCTTTATCAATTCTCCTTCTAAAATCCCACAGACCAATATGGAGAGCCTAAAAATAGAAAAACTGTGTTTCCTACATGTTCTCCGACAAACTCATTTCTCTATTTTCAACTTGGCCAAGCAACAGGCAATTTGCATGAGAAACTGAAACAATGTGACAACACAGATAGTTTTAAATAAAGGTGAAGAATATATGACATTATCTTATATGACATATTTTTATTGCACCGCTCAGGGGAAGCTGTGAGCGATGCTGATGCAGGCACTCATTCTGTACTTGCAATTGCTATTCAAGGTAACACGTTTACTTATTTATTTATTCCTTTATACTAAAAAAAAAAGCACAATTTGTTCTATTTTAAAGAAATGATAAGAGCACGCGATAAGATTTCCTTCATGTTACGGAAACAAACAGAAAGAAGCACTGTCAATGTTATTGAGTCGTTCTGATGCAATTTCGAAGGGAATTTCTGATTTACCAGCTCACAGCTGTCCCACAGGAAATAACGGTCTACATCAGTTTTAGATGCGGTAAACGGTTTTAAGCTGAATCGCGCTGAAAAAAAAAAAAAAAAACAACGAGCTTTAGATGTTGGAAAATATCTCTGGATTGAAATTGAAATGTTGCTATTAAAAAAAACAAAATGGCGGCTTAAAAAAAATTCATGGCCTGAAAGAAAAACAATTTGAAAAAAAAATCACGGGGCAAAAATAAAAATGTGCAATGTGGTTAAAATTTTACATTTATTGAATCAAAATTCTTTGTGAGGAACAGGCTATATATATAGAAAGGGAGCAGCTGAGATTTAATTATTAAAGGGGAAATAGAGAATCCAATAAATCATCTTGTGCCACATGTTACGTATGGGTTGCACAGCTCTACTGTGGTTTAAGGATTCGCGTTGTCTACAGTCATAAATTTATGGGGTTTTGGTTATGCATAGGGCGATGATAAAAATGGAATGGTGAATCCTTCCCCTATGGCCCATCATAAAGAGATTAATAAAAAGATAAAGAGGTCACACACACAGCACGCGGTATATAACCCAAAATAGTTCACTAACTGGTGTTACCGTGTACAGCAGAACAACATGTCAGGTGGTACACACCTCCCTTCGTCAGGTCAAAGAGATGGTGTATACCACCCGAAACGTTGTTCTGCTGTACATGGTTACACCGGTCAGTAAATTATTTTGGGTTATATACCGCATACTGTGTGTGACCTCTTTATCTTTTTATTTACCTATTGGATTTTAATTGAGTCTTTGCCTGGCTCATTAGGCGTACTGCACCACATACGCACTTTATCCTTGGTGTGCATTTAAATTCCTTTTTTTTTGTTTCCATCACAGAGACCAATGTCTTGCTAGTTATAAATCTAAAGGGCATGTTAGTAAAGAAAGATAAATGACCCACCCCTACTCACAGTACCTTAAATAACTCAATCTATGCTACAATCTCTTCTCGCCATCTGCTACAATGTAACTGTGGGTACTAAGAGCACTATGTAAACTATTTGTATGGTAATAAGATTCCAGCTGCACCCCGTACCAGCTATTCTGAGTATAGAAGTGCTTGTACAGACTGGCCTATGTTATGTAGGCATTACCTCTCAGATATAATGATCCTTATAAAGATCCCAGCTTGGTCATGTATTTAGTTTGTCTAGGTTTTCCATATGTGAGATCAGAATGGAGCTTATAGTAAGAGTAAGATTTGGGAATTTTTCATTAAGAGACTTCACATTCCTTCTTTTGTTACAAAAAGTTTCCCAAAGTTAAGTCAAAAAGAGCAGGTGCCTACATTTAGGGCCTTATTGACTAAAGTCTGAATTCGCCTATTGAATTCACTTTGCTACAATTTGAGTCGCATTGCCAAAATAGTTGCAAATTGACTTCTTCTTATTTATGTAGCTGCAGACTGCTATGAACACTGTTGTGTGCGTATTGCGACAAAAGTCAGTTGAATAGAAGTAGGATACGAGGTCATGCGAAGTGATGTGAATTCCCATAGTAAAGAGCAGTGATGTTATCCTCACTATGGGGGTTATTGGCTAAAGTTCAAATTGTTGCATATAGGTGTGAATTTGCCAGATAAAGACTGCTACTGTCACACTCATGTCTTTATAATGAGAATATTGTAGCAATCGCCACTTTACTATGGAAGTATTGTCTCAGTTAAAACTTTAAAAATTGTCAGGGTCGTGGATTTGCTATGGGAATCAGCTTTTTGAGAAATCGACAGTCGAATTCTCACTATAGTCAATAACCCCTCAATCTCACTAATCTCACTGTATATAAGTGAATAATACAGCTGTTTCTATATCTCCCTGTCCCTACTTCATCCTCACAATATCCCACTAACTGTATATAACTGAATATTACACCCCTTTATATGTCTCCCTGTCCCTAGTTAATCCTCACAATGTCCCACTAACTGTATATAAGTGAATATTACATCCCTATCTATGTCTCCCTGTCCCTAGTTCTTCCTCACAATGTGCCACTAACTGTATATAAGTGAATATTACATCCCTTTCTATGTCTCCCTGTCCCTAGTTCATCCTCACAATGTGCCACTAACTGTATATAAGTGAATAATACAGCTGTTTCTATATCTCCCTATCCCTACTTCATCCTCACAATGTACCACTAACTGTATATAAGTGAATATTACATCCCTTT
>WMED01010128.1:0-15928 GCA_019650415.1 Pipa parva | reverse complement strand
TAACCCACCTCCAGTTATCCAGTTCCCATAACTTGTAATGTTCTTACACTGAAGGAAAGCTTCCAAACCCCTTTTGAACTCTTTAATGAAATCAACTTCTTCAGGCAGAGAGTTCCATAACCTCACTGCTCTTACAGTACCCTTCTATGCTGGTGTAGAAACTTTCTTTCTTCTTTCCTCGTTAGAAGAGAAGAATGATAAAATATGATCCCTAAAGATGTAAAATGTTAGTCAAGTTAACCTTTTCTAAATTATTATTTGTATAATTCATTGAATGTCTTTGAAGCCAGGGTGTAACAAAAGGGGAGCAGTGTCTGCATCTGTTCTATCCCCCCCCCCGATCTCATGATCCCAGTAAGTCATACTCCTTATTTACTAAGTGGTGG
The DNA here is from genome assembly GCA_019650415.1 of Pipa parva. Taxonomy (NCBI): domain Eukaryota; kingdom Metazoa; phylum Chordata; class Amphibia; order Anura; family Pipidae; genus Pipa; species Pipa parva. Next base: position 15,542 of record WMED01010128.1, on the reverse strand, counting down.
ATTCCCTTAACAAAGAAGTGAATAATAGTAGGATGCAGAGTGATGCGATTTCGTCTACAGAAGTGCAGTGATATCATCCTCACAATGTCCCATTAACTGTATTAAGTGAATATTGCATCACTTACTATTTTATCCTGTCCCTAATTCCTGTTGTCACTTGGTCGCAATCTTGTCACTTTTGAATGAATGGTCACCATACGTCACTTCAGAACCCTGCCATTCTTTTCCACACTGGGATAAAGCCACTCATGCTGTACATTTCTGCAATCAATATTGCCAGCTATTATATTTTGGCATTTGTGAGATGTAGCAATGGGCATCTTTGTTGCATTTGTTTGCATTTAGCTGTGGAGCATTGGTTTCCAATGCCAGTGTAACATACACAAGCTGTTATCAGCTGTGATGCTCACTTGTGAGTGCCACTGGCTGGATGTTCTTGGGAAACTAACAAACTAACAACAATGGAAGGCTGTATTTACAAAGTTAGCTTCATAAGGAGTGATTAGCATATTGTCTCCCACAATCCTCTTAGTCTGGGGTCACACTAGCTGATTTTCAGCTGAGCTGGAAAAATAGTCTCCATTGATTCCTGTGAGATCATCCACACAGGCTGTTGTATTTTGGAAGATAGACGATAATGAGCCTCATTAAAAACATTAGCTGAAAATCAGCTCGTGTGACTCCAGCCTAAGTGAGTGTGAAGCCTTTTCTGTTTAGCAATACTGTACAATTGGATACATTTATCAGAAGTTAAATGGTTTTGCAATCTCTTCTCAACCATTTTGCCTATTTATCCAAATTATTTGCCCCAATTTTCCAAAGCAGCATAAAGTGTTTGCCATCTTTTCAGGGTCATCTGATAAATTGTGGCTTCAGTGGTGTCTTTTTCTACATCACTTGTGGCTTTTGTTTAAAAAAAAAAACTGCAGTGGGCAGTGGTGGAACTCCCGCCAGGTGGAAAAAAGCCATCAGGAGGGGCTTGCTTGTACATTAATGTAGCAGTGTTCCCATCTTGCTGAGAGTGCTGCTGCAGTCATGCAGGTAAATACTATCTTTCAGCACTAAAACAATTAGCACTACACCCCAGCTTGTTCCATAAGAAGACAGACACCTTTACATGCTTGATCACATGCTGCCAACCCAGAATTCCACTGGTGATTCTGCTATGCCTAATCCCACTTCAAAATGATATCCCCAAACAGTCTAGGAACCCTTACCTGTTTAACATGACCTTTCCCCTGCGATGCAGCCTACAGCCTGTAGAGGCCTCAATAGACAGATAAAACACATTTACTCTGCTTTTAAAATATGCAAAGTGGTTCTCTTATGTAACAGGAATTTGCACAACTATAAGGATAGCAATATGAGCTTATATACCTACATTTTTTGTGCACAGACGGAGGGACACAAAATGTATGTCTTATTAGGCTTCTGTTCTTTAACTACAACTCCCATCAGCTAAAGACAGGTATACACTCAGTCATTGATGCTTAGACTAAACTTAAAAGCTCCTGTTATTTACATGTGTACCAGGCACTAGAGCTTACAAAGGTAATAGTATCATATATCAATTAGATAAAAGATGGACACACCTTGTAACCCTGGACAATTTCTTTAAAAATAACCCAGTTTGTGGTGGATCTGGGCAGTATCCAACATATCCCAAATAAGAAAAACGGGATATATGTATAATTTTATTTATAAAGCTCCACAAATGTACACAGCACTGTACAGTTCATTAATAAAGATATAATACAGACATGGGAAAAGTGCATAGTACATTACAACTGAGTAACTTGCATAAAATCACTTTAAGTGCCAAGTTGTGATTGACACAAGAGGATGGAGGTCCTTGCCCCATAGATCTTACAATCGAAGATGTTTTAGAGGGGATGCAAACTGAGCAATTATCCAGCAGCCTCAATATGTACCCTCTCCCTCCAAAATAAAAACAGACCCATTCTGCTCCATCTCTCTAGCAGGCACTGGCCAGACAAATATGCCAGCATATGGGGCACCCCATTTAGTTATGCCCAGGACACTCATGTAAAATTGGCCCTGCCTGTGGTCACCAAAATGCTGCTCTCTGCATTGATCATTCCCCCCCCCCCCACACACACTGTATAGCAAACATATACAATCTCCACTTAGCTACAATGTGATTTTTTTGCTTTAACTCCAATCCATTTTTTAAACAGAGCAGATCAATCCATCTCCAACTGACTTCCTTTCCCTTAACCGCACAATTGTATTACTACGCGCATAAAGAAATCCCTAAGAAATGGAAATTGACTCTGAATAGCGAGCGCTCCAGAGGCAGCATTCCTTACAGTTTGCTGTCATTTGTAGCAATTTGGAGATGTTCAGCCGATTGCCGAGTGCTCAACGCGCAGAGGGAGAGCATGCAGACTAGACACTATCTACTTTGTCCTTTACTAACAACAGATCAATTACAAGGCAGACAATCTAGTGTCACATATGATTCACAATGTCAATGTCAATTTCATGCTAGTGGTAACCATTTCCGAAAGCACAGTGTTGGTTTTACATTTGATAAGAAATCAGCGGTTTGTGTTTGTAAGAGAGCCGATCACAGAGTGTGACAGCAACGATAGATTGCGATGTACTATCAGCTGCTTGTCTGTACACTGTCATGGGCCTATAAGAATATATATTTCAAAAAAAAAGTGTTTCACTTCTCTCTTCAAGCCGTCTGTGAAAATAAACTGTCAGTCTCTATTTACAGCAGTACAAGCAAGAGAGGCTAAAGGATTTTTATCTCAAATTGGTATTTAATAAAATTCAGAAGTAGAGCGTAATAAATAGACCTTTCATATGAACATGGAATAACCAGTGTTTGTTTCCATTTCTGAATTTCTTTTCTACGGTATCAAATAATCCACTCTGACATGTTTTCTTCTCTTTATTTTTGTTTATTTATGACTGTTAAAGACACAGTATTAAAGGTTTAGTAAAGAAGATGGAATAATTACCGAGGGGTGAATATGCTTCCTATTTAGAAATATATGTTTACTTAGATTGTAAGCTCCTTGGGGCAGGGACCTCCAAACACTTGTGTCAATCACTACCTAGCACTTAATTTGTTGTACCCTTGCTTTATTTTACTTGTATTGCTTAATGCACTTTTCCCTTGTTTGTATTGTACTTGAATCGTTGAATTGTACAGCGCTGCGTAAATTTGTGGCACTTTATAAATAAAATTATACATACATACATACATACATATGACCATTTTGCCTTTTGTTATATATATTTTTTTCTTTTCTAAATTCCCCACAGATTTTTGGTTGTATTGCATGTTTATTTTATTTCACCATTGTGGGTTTTTTTTTGTTTGTCTAATATTCAGTTTAATTTCATCAATCCGCATTAGTAAACACTGAGGGGGTAATTCAAGAAAGAGGTACTTCAGCGGGGCGACTCAAGTGATCGCGAGGTGAGCCGAAGTACTTTTAAAGCGTTCTCTGATCTCCGCTTGCAGGAGACCAGGGAGCGCATACCCGTCTCGCCGAACTGATGAGAAGCATCGCAGGGGAACGTCGCTCTTTCCTGAATTACCCCCTCAGAGTTAAACTAAAGACATCTGCTGCTGAACAGTGCATGTCTATACTATATACCACCTAATTGCAGTGTTTACTATCCTAACTAGTACAGACCCCATGCAAGAGAACCTCCTGAATCTGCATTTCTTCCCTCCCACCATATGAGTATGTGTCTTTCTCTATTATCCACAGTGCAGTATTCTGTACCAGCTGCTGTTGTCCAATAAACAATGTTGTGGAAATGGGTTAAAGTTCTGCATGTGTGGGGCATAGGGGAAGATATCTTTATTATATGCTCCTGAATACAATTGATCAAATTAGATCCAAAATGTAAGAGACGGAGATCTCAGCTTGTATCTCTTTAACCTTCACCTCAGTGAGCCCCCATAGCAGATCTTTACTGAACAAACACATGCAAGGCAATCTGTTAACTCTGAATAAGAGAATAGAAATGTGCATTCAAGATTGGCATGTGGACAGTAAAGTTAAGGGAGAGGCTATAGATGCGGTTAGGACCTTTGCGTATTCTGTTGACTCAATTCTTACCTGTTGTATAGCTGAAGAGTGGGGACAGTGCCTTTGACTATCTGAGTACTCCATTTTTATGGTAAATACATGTTTGTCATTTTCATATTAGTTAAACTATTTTTTTTAATGAAAACACTAGGCAATGGTTTGTGTTGACTGACTGCAGTTTTTTCATATACTAGTTAATATATTAATTGCCATTCTTGTATTTTTTCTTTCACTTTTCTTATTTCCAAGAAACCCCAGTCTTATCATATAGAGTGCTCCATGATAAACGAAGACCATTTTACAGGTGTGTTTTTTCTGAAATGGGCAAACCAGATTATATTGAAACCACTAAGAAGTTTTCTTCAATCAGAAAACACTATAGAATATAGTAGAGCAATTAGAAAGTCACATTGTCTGTCTCTGTTTAGGGTTTACCTGTTTGGATCATGCTGTTATTGCAAGTATAAAAACTTTGTAACCGCTATTTGTGTGTAAATCCATCTAGTGACTAATGTGTGTAATGATAGCCACTCTCGGTCTTTCTGAGTTTATCGCACGAGATCTTACCGCATGAGTTTATCTGATCTCGATTTTTTGATATCTTTCAATAGAAAGGTAGCCATACTACTATATGGCTACCTTTCTATAGAAAAATATTGAAAAATCGAGATTCAAAAACTCGAGCAGTAATCTTACAGAAACAACATGCGCGATAAACTCGGAAAGACCAAGAGCGCTCTTTCTGACTTTAATAAATTTCACCCGCTATTAAATTGCCACACTGAAGAAATCTATTGTGAATAAACCAGTATGATAGGGTCACACTAGCTATTTTTCGGCTGAGCTGTTTTTAATTAGGCTCATTAATGTCTATGGTTCAAAACAAAATAGCCTGTGTGGATTATCCCACAGGAAGCAATAGATACTATTTTTAAAGCTCAGCTGAAAAACAGCCAATGTGACCCTGGTCTTAGAATTTCCTCAAGACTCTGGATCTTCAGAGTGATAGAGGGACCCTATTTGCAGGCTAGATTAACTGGCATAGATAGGTCAGTCCTGTGAAAACCTGCAGTGGATCTAGGTGCCCAGATGTCTGTAGTTAAATTAACATAATGTTATTTTGTTAATTTATTTAATATTATCAGATGATCAAAGTTCAGTTATCAATATTTATTCATTAAATTTGAAAAACTCCAGAACGTAACCCCATATATATTAGAGCATTAAATACAGTGTAACACAACAACATGCTACTTACAATTTATTCATCTGTTTTCCTTTTTAAATTTCACAGTTAAATTACACATTGCCTTAAAGTATGAAAATTGTTTTGCATTAACATCAACAAACAAACACTTATATGGGAAACCCAGACAAATTTAATAGGAAACTCTACCTTCAAGCCTACCTGCATCGCTTACTGTTCCATGTGTTGGAAATTCTCTTACATCGTAGTAGTTCAGTCTTTTCATGATTAATATATTTTTTTGAAAATGTCTTCTTCTATCACGAAAAAAAAAATGAGTTTCACAACTTGTTTTTTTCCCCCCTATTCTGGCAGGGGTAGAGATAAGGAAATGTCCAGTGCACTTGAATAATTTCACAGCGGAGTTCATTTTGTGTGGAATATTGTGAACTGAAATGGTAGATAGGTTTTCAACACCAAAAACTGCCCATTAAAAAAAAAATTATATTATATATACACAGCTGGTTCTAACCCAAAAAATTATTCTGCTTTCCTTGCTCATCCCTTCATACTGTCTTCATGATATTTTATTTTTAAGCACTTGATTTGGCAGTTGTAATAAATTAGTTTATGTGTCATTAAAGTGGCAGATAAATTCTGATAATATTTAGAACAGAGACATTTATGAGTATTTAGACTAGCAACAATATACAGAGACATCTCCTGACAAATCTGCACGGCTGCCATGGGGGGGTGAAAGTGGGCAACTGATCAGGCCCCCAACCCAAATTCAAGGGGGCCCCAGAACTGATTAAGTATAGGAGTGTTATTGTATACTTACCTACCACCTCTCTTTTGGGGCACCCTTGGGATAAAGCTCTGTTGGGGGAACTGGGGAGTTGGGGAAACAATGCTTGGGTGCTGATTTAATTTTTTTCCAGGGCCCCATCTTTTCCCAGCCCTGAATATTTGGATGGTTATTATGCATTCATTTTGGTTAAAAGAATTGTGTAATATACTTTTTCTGTTTCCAGTGTCGAACAGGCTTGCTGGCACACTGGAAAAATTCCCAAGAGGTCTCAACCAGCAGGCCAGCCCCACAGTCCAGAACTTTTTCTCAGCCCTTGCATGTAACATTGGACTCCCAGCGAGTCCAACATTGCCCGATTCTCTGATTCTGTGCCAATCAGAAGAATTCATCCAGAGGAGCAATCTTTTACAGATGTCTAGTAACCCAGGAATTAAACATCATGCAATGTGTTTTGTCTATTTTAGCATTTTTTATTACAGCTGAGTTTTCACCACAAATGTGTGCCTTTACCGTTTGTCTGTTTTGGTTTCTTCCAAGCACTTTAAAAAAGGTTTTGTAAAAAAATTAACTGCATTTTAGCACCAGTTGTTTGACATTCTGAGGCTGATGGAAAACATAACTTTTCTATGGGTAATTTTTCTAAAAAAAATAGCAAAACTGATGCAAAATAGACAGGGCCAGACTGGCTAACTAAAGCACCAGAGGACCCTCTTTTAGGCCCCAGTATTGGGGGGGGGGGGGTCTAAGCCTGGTCTTACAAAATATATTTTTTAACATTATACATTAACAGGTCTCTGTTGACCTATAATTACTCTAAAACTTGGACAGTTTTGAGCAATATTACATTTCAAGACTGTTACAACTACTCTAGCAAGTTCTCTACTCGTTGTCAATAGTCAATGTTATCAGAGTCCAGGACTAGGGAGGTGGGGGAAGCAAAAATGTATTTTAGAAGGTAAGGGAGAGGTACCTTCCTGTGCATGTCGAATAGAAACAAATTAAAAATGAAGATTTCATTGTTGATTTTCCCACAGGTTCAATTGCATTCGACTCCAAAATGGCCGTTCACTGTATCACCCAGCGAGGCCTTGCTGAGTCGACATCTCTTGTCATTTTCCACTAGTTCATTTCCAAGAATTCGTTTGGTTTTGGCTGAAACTAAAAACAGGAATTTGAGCAGATCTTTTTGCAAACAGACTTTTTCTTCATTATACATCCCTGAGGGAATGTTTTGTGTGTTTATTGACTAAATAAGTGTATTGATTTGTTAAGAGCTTTTCTATTTCCTTTCATTGGAAAATATTGCTGCCTGCACCCGTTGCTATGAGAAATAGTTGAAAAAGTTCTTTTAGTGCTGCTATAAATTTCTATCTGTGCTCTTCCTTGCTTTGTAAACAAGTGTTGCTTGGTCCATGGGGGTTAATTTGTCCACGTTAAACTTTTAGAGGTGCCCCAAGGGCCCTCTGCTTTTAGACAGTAACTTGAAAGAAAGTCACAAATGAATATACACACCTGTCATCTGTTTTGTATATGTACACAATTAACTTCAGATTTCTTCACATACAGCAAGAACACAAAGTGAATTTCTTAATAATAGAAAAAAAGCTGAAAGTGATTTGTCTGAATTACACTTCAAGTACAAGTATTTGTGCACTCTAAAACAATTGTATCACCGGCAGGAAGGAGCAGATTGCCTGTTCAGTTTGGGAGCGTAATAAGGATCCTTTTTTAACTTGCTGAGAATTTACAGGAAGGCTTTTATCATTTCACAACCCTAAATAAAAGATATTAAAAGTCATATATCTAAGGTATAAACAATTGGTTAAGAAAAAAAAAAATCCAAAAGGCTGTTAAGGTTGAGTAAAATGTACTGAATGTGTGCCTGAAAATCAGATGTGACTGCACTTTCACATTATCTCCCTTTTCTATAATGTTGAGAGAAATCGCACACGGAAATCCTTTCTCTAAGGGGCTTATTCATCAAAGTTGCAATTTGTGTCTTTATGTCCCAAATTCGTAGTTTGTGTCTTTATGTTACAACAGATAAAAATTCACTTCTCCTTATTCACTAAGCAGTGGATTCCCTTGCTGAAGAAGCAAACAGAGTCAGACATTATTTTAAGCAAGTTCATTGCAAACAGGTCATTTCTTGCAATATCACAGTGGTGGAGGGGGTGCAGATTTTGTCGGGGTACCATACTGGTTCATGTACACTACTACCCTTTATTAAAGCACTATCATGATGTAGTAATCTTCTCCTCTCCCCTGTAGACAGGGAGGCATTAGATCCATACCTGGGAACTCCAGGCCACCAAATTTCTGAAGACCGGGTTTCTTTTAGTTCAGAATCCTGGGGGGCGGGACTTCATCACATGAAATGTGTCATCAAAAGGAGCATAGTTATGTCAATTTGAATTGATTTGATTGGTTTAGGGGAAAGAAGGGGTGAGGTTTGTGGTAGAACAGGGCGAGATAAGGTATATTTTGAGGAAAAAAAGAGAGCAGATCGGAAACCCGGTGTTTGCTTTGCAATTTCCCAGGTCTGATTATGTCCTGTACATACTGAATCCATCTCTGCTGAATTTTTCTTCAGAAATTTGTCATCAGCCCCAATTTTATTCAGGCTGTTTTTATTTCTTTAATACATACGTGGCCTTTTTTTTTTTATAAAGTGACCTTTCTAGTGGACTAAAATGTCTTTGTTGCTCTAACACTATTGCCAGAAATGACAGAAGTTGTCATTTTAATATACTTGAGGGGAGCAGAAAAGAAAAAAAACCTTTTGTAGAAGAAGCCAAAGGCAGTAGTCATACCGTGGAATAGAATAACAGAACTCCAGCAGTCATGTCATTAACACCCATTAAACACTTCCCCAGCTGTGATCAGATGAATGTCACACACCTCTATATAGTAGCGTATATCTATTATGTCTTCCACTGAGCCACATTGCTTCTGCCATGTTGCAATAATCAATAAACACATCATCTCTTCACTTCGGGTATGAAAATAATTCTATATACCACCAGATTAAAAAGAGAAGTGCCCTGCAAGGCAATAATCGCTCTGTAATATTTACATGGATTATTAACCTTTTATGATGCCAGTGAACTCATTATAGAGCTAAATATTTTTACCCATTGTTTTTAGGCTTGTGACATCACATGAGGGCACCTGTAAAGCAGTCATCCCCTTAATGTGACGTATTGGTGCAAACCATGTCTAGTTAAAGGGATGCACAATTTCTTAGTGAAACTGAAAGAGAACATAAGGAAGCTCTTCTTTAAAAACAGGAAGAGAAATACATGGAATAGATTTCCCAAATATATTGTAGGGACATATACAATAACTGCATTTAATTATGCATGGGATCATGGGCTTTCAGAGGGGGGTCAAGTGCTAGTCCATGACCTTCTCACCCATGAGGGATGACTCAGGAGTAGTCCTAGCCTACTAATATACTCTTTCTCTCTATATAATATATATATATATAATTAAGATAAATAAATAATATAAAATACATAAAAATAAATAAGATATATAATATATCTCCAGCTCTCTCTAATAGATAGACATCATATTGTGGATGGCAGTAGCCAAACATTAGGCATTGAAGGGTTGCATTGAGAGGCTAGAACTACTCCCTATGTGTCACATGGCAGTGACATCATGACCTCACAGCGCTGAAGCCCCCCCCCCCCATGACCATGCATAGAATAAATACAGGGCAATCCTAGGAACAGTCATTTATTGAACACACTGGATTCACAGGGTGTATCTATTGTAGTTGCAATGGGCACGAACATGCCTGTACCCTGGCCCTGGTGCAAGGATGTCAGGCCTTGGCCAGTCTATATTGCCAAGGGAGGCACCTGCTGCTTAATTGTATATAGGCATGTTGTTATAGGATGGACTTGGTGTACCAGAGTAAATTTAGCAAGTGTAGTTCACACTGCTGCTACACTTAATCAAAGGCTTACCTAAGTGCCCAAGTGATAGTATCTGAGCTGGAAATTTAATTGAATGTGTTTTCATCAGGGCAATACCAAACTCCTTTACCAGTTTGAGAGTTTCTCTTTGTCATTCCTGTGTCTGTTTAATTCTGTTATGCCTTTCTTCTATATTGTTGTTTGCATCTGAATATGTGGTGCTTTGTTTGTTGTTTTAATTGTTCATACATTTATTCAGGGGAATTCATCAACAAGAGCAACATTTTACAGAGGACTAGTAACCTGTAGCAACCAATCAAAATTTGGCTTTCAAAATTCTAGTTTCTCTGTACCAGTGAATGCCACCAGCTGATTGGTTACTACGAGTTAATACACCTCCTTTATGATTGTTGCCCCCTGTTGATAAATTCCATTCAGTGTGTTCCAACTTAGAATCTATGGTTTCCAGAACATTCTGATAGTGATATTTCCATTATAGCATAAAGCAAGCGCAGGCTAAGACTCTAATAGGAATAAAAAGGGGTTAAGTTGTAGTTAGTTGTAATGTTACAATTTAATGATCATAAGAGTATTAAAATCTTTTCAGAAGAAACTGTTAGGGGAAGCGTTGGTGGAAGAACTAATTTTCTACTCACAGGAGCGTTTCACTTTTTTCCTCCTTTGATTTGCATGGTGGCGTTTCTTTCTTCTATTGCTATTTATATTAACCCACGTGGAATGGAAAAACTGCACTAAATAACAGCATTGATCACACCGTTGCAGTTAAAAAATATATATATATATTTTAACTCAACGCACATGTTAATGCAAGTGGACTCAAACACCATTTTTATCCACTATAAATCTTAAGCCTGAAGCAATTAAAGACACCATGGCAACCTCCAATAAGACTTTATTACAGAGGTGGACATCTTCAAACTTTGAAATCACTTTAAAAGAACAATTACATAAGAAATATCACAAAAAAAAAAGGAATGTACAGAGAAAAGCAATAATATGGTACTTTATTTCTCCCCCACCTTTAAAGAGTCAAAGTGATAGAGTCTTTAAAGAGTAGGTGAGTTTGCCAATCACAGGCTTGTTTAGAGAGGAATTGAGAAGATGGGACTGACTCAGTGCTTGCTAGTGACCTGAGACTATTTGGTTGGGTCGCATAGATTCTGGCTCTTTAAATCTCTCTTTGACTTCCTGTGTACTGACCCATTTGCTCTTCAGTATTAGAATTGTAGAGTAATAAATGAACAGTGGAGGGTTTTGTAATGATGATTAGGGACTGAAATTGGCTCAGATTTACAGTGTCACTCAGGAATGGAAGGAGAGGGGGGAAAAGCATTCTGAGCAGCCTAATGGATCCATCAACTCGTTTCGGCTGCTCAGTGGGCCGAGCAGGGTCACCAGGCTTTTCCGCTGCCAGCACAAAGCACTTCAATTTTGTTAGGAAATGTATCAATTTAACTGACTTGAGCAGCACACTGAAAAACCTAATGAATCTGGACTCAATTTTCCGCCACAGTGCTTCTGCGAACTGTCGGAAACAATGTCTATGGTCGGGGGTGAAGGCTGCCTGTGATAGGCCACCAAGCCTCTCTCTGTCTATTCCGGGGTTAGTGGAGAGAGACAAGCTTGCCTTCTGCAAACCAATGACAGCCAACAACCAGCCGCTGCCACTCTCCTAACAATGATGTCATTAAAGGTAAATTGGCCTCTATTTCAGCAGGATGATAGTGTTAATTGAGTGGCAAAATATAATATAGGGAGCTGTTGTCTGCAGTTAAAGGGAGGAGGGGGACAGATTAAAAGGCCTACAATAGTGGGTGTCAGGCATGGCAGATGTTGCTTTCTGCTGATAACTGCACTGACATATCTCTAGCTTGTCAAGGCTGAGGTTTTTTCGAAGAGACTTTACAGCAAAAGGAAGCAGATGGGCCTCGCTGAATGGGAATGAAGTGCTTAAACAGGCTGGGGCTGAAGGCAGCTAGTTTGTAAATAGGGGCAGTCGGAGGTGTCTTATTGATTCCGTTCACTGCCCACAACTACCTCTAAACTGCAGGCCTCAAGCCGCTCCCAGGGAGGCTCTAGAAGCCGTATTTCATTTGTTTGTTTTTTTTCATTCTCATCAACCAAGTTCCTCCTGGAGTGACTGGTACTCTGCCAAAAAGTCTCAGCTACAAACGAGTCCCACTAGCGGAAGGCCCTGTGCCTGTGCCTGTGCTTGTGCCTGTGCCTTGGCCTGTGCCTGTGCCTGTGCCCTGTGCCCTGTGCCTTTGCCTCTGCCTCTGCCTGTGCCCTGTGCCTGTGCTGACTCATTTTTTTTTTTTTACATCCTAAATTATGCATTAGAATTGCAGCGGAGGCTCATCCACAAATGATATAGATTTAATGCTATAAAATCATCTTTCGCATTGTCAGATTTCAATGTGTGATTGCGGTAAAAGTCATTTTCTGGGTTTCCTATGTAACACATGCAGGGAAAAGATGATGTACCTCCTACTGTCCATGTCAATATGATGAAGGTTACAGGACTGGGCCCAGATTGGTAGAAAAACCCACCAAGATCCAAACCTACAGTGACAGATCATCCAGGGAAAGAACAATCTGCCCTGCAAATCTCACATTGAAGCTTACATTGCTGCATCATTGGGCTACTATTGCAGTCTCTAGTTTTTATACAGAATTTCTATATTGGCCTGCTGGAAAAAAAGGTAATCCTGGCCCTAACCAGAATCTAGAGGAGATTTGTGTATACATTTTCAGTTGAAAGGGTACTTTATTTATTTTAATAGGACAAATCATAATCATATATAATCATACTAATACACATCATTATAATTTACATTTCTCCTTGTAAAACCATTCAAACCCACTATTTAACCCATTTAACCTACTGTTCCCTAATAATTGCTTGTTTGTTCTAACTGCCGCTATACAACTCTTTTCAGTGAATGCTGGGATTTGTAGTCTTTTGTCTTTAGATAAATAGCTACAAATGGGCATTGTTGTTGGCTTGATTTGCCACTGAAGGGAGTTTAAAGCTTTGGACTTTGAAAAAAATATATTTGTTTTACTTGTTCTGAATCAATGTTACATAGGCAGAGAAACAGCTGTGTAATATCATGCAACCACTTACCTTTAGTTTATAAGGATTCTGCGATAAGCATAGAGATTCTTTTATTCTGGTTATGGAATTCCAATTAATACACAAAAATAATAAATGACTTTTAATGAAGATTTTTACAGAATGGTTCAGGGACAGCAGCTGTAAACATTGACTAAGATTCTGCATGATAAAATGTGTAAACACAAAATAATACACAAATGGCAAACATATTCCAGTGCCGACTTTCTACCCATCTAACATGGTTTTGGCCATTTTCACTGCAATATTAGTGCCCTATGCAACACCTAGAGATTTGCAAGGGGCTTATTTATGAAAGTCTGAACAGTTACGTAAAGGTCCATACTCGCATTCATTCGCCACCTCCCCCATATTTGGATATTTATAAAGTCTGAAATGTGGTGAATTTGCATTAAATTCGGAAACTTGGGCCAATCACAGATTATCGGAGCTCTTTGCATCAGCTACTCATCAAGCATGGGAGGCTGTTAAAGTAGCAAAATTGCAAGTTTGACTTCGCCACATTAAAGTAGTATTCGCCACAACACTGCACCACCCCCTTCTGCACCCCCTGCCAAATAATGAAAGCTTACTGGGATCTGGCATCAGGTACAGACTTTAAGGTGCTGCAAGACAGGCTGCAGTGGTAGCAGAGGAGCAATCACCCCCTACTGGGCACTGTGACTTGTGTGGTTTTGCTCCTGGGAACCCACACCTTCAATTTAATTTAGATTCAAGCATAGCCCACTGGCCAGATTAACAATGAGGTCGATCATGCTAACGCTCCAGGCTACATTAAAAAGAGAGATTCAAGAGGCTGATTTAAATTACTTATATCAATTGAGCATATCAGCTAAGTCCTTAGGATGGAAAACTACATTACAGGAATCAACACAAATGCGAAACAATAGAATATTGTCTTTTAAAAGCTTTCAGATGACAGGCCCATTATATTTCACTTCCAGATCCTTTATATGCCATAATCCAGCACTGACACTGATCATTTGGTTTGCTCATACATGCTCACATTTGACAACATCCTCAATAAAAAAGCAGTTTTCTAATCATCTGTAAATATAATAATTTTGACATTTTATCACATTGTGGCAATTATATCCAGCAACAATATTAATAATGTCAACATGGCCCGGTCTGTCACTTATTGTAAATTCAACAATCCCCCTCTAATGAGGACTGGAAATTCATTTCATAGTCTAGGTGCCAGGGAATCTTACATTCACTATAATATATGCACTGAAAGCCACTGCATACTCCATAATGGAATAGCAAATGATCAACACAGCAACCACAATCCCTTTGATAATTAACTGATAATGAGACATATATTGTCAAATAAATACAATACAAAATACCAGTACAGCAATGCAACAGTTTACTCAACAAAGACTGGTAGCAGGATCTTACATCACAGTGGATACTTTATTTTGATGGACCCTCCCTACTCTGGCACTTAGAGGGTTATTAATCAAAGCCTAAATTGTCACAGAGATGTGTGAATGTGAGACATTTGCCCCCTTCTCCAACTTCACTTATTCACCAGAAGTCATTATTGAAATATGTGCTCAATTTGACAGATTATGCTGGATACATATTTATACACCACTTCATGTCTATTCACCTGCAAATGCCACAACACTTTGACTGTTTGCTATAAGCCAAAAAAACCTTTTTGGTAGTACTGGTGTAAATACATGGTTTTGCCAAATTAAAGTGGCAAATTTGGGGTCTTATGGCAGTGTGACATTTCAATTAAAGGGACAATATAGTGCTGATATAATTGCACACATACATATAAAACTCCTTTATACTAAGCCAATTGCTGACACAAATAGTTAAAAAAAGTTTAGTGAAGAAATAATACTTGCAGTTTGTTTCCCTTAATTAGTTTTCCTGAGAGCTGATATATTCCTCCCCCCTAAATGGGTTGGGGACATGATCAATAGCGATGTAACAAAATTGTGGTGGTTTATGTCCTTGTTCCAAAAAATGCCTCATTAGTGGGATATCTGTTTTCTTATTTACAAGAGCTGCCCGCAATGCAGATCTATGGTTGGCCATTCATTCATGTAAGCCATTTTGTGCTTTACCAATATAATTTAAGCTGCAGGGGCAAACAACCATGTATATAACATGGGTAGTTGTGCATGTGATATGGTGTTTTATTTATATGCACAACTATCGTTACATCACTACTGATCATGTCCCCAAGCCATTTAGGGGTGGTGATTGGGACCGCCTCTTAGCACAAAAAGAGACTTTTTGGATTAGAAAGCTGGACTTTGTGGCACCACGTGGTCTCAATGAATTCTGTTCTTTTAGCATTTTCCTTTAACCCTATTAGTCTATTTCTCTGCTACTATGGTTCAACTTCTCCAATTTGGAT
>WMED01010127.1:0-15928 GCA_019650415.1 Pipa parva | reverse complement strand
AGTTTTAGTGAAATTTGGAACGAATTCCACTTCGGACGAATCGCTTCGGCCATCTCTAGTTACTAATTAAAATAATACTTTTTCATTCAGTCTCTCTATAACATTGTGTCAACTAAAGCAATGGCAGTAAACAGAAAGGCAAGCACAGTTAACCAACGAAACCACTAACATAATAACATAGTAATATAGTTTATAAGCCACAAGACAAAAATAATTTATCCTCATACTAGGGAAAAAAATCCTTTCCAATTCCAAATATGGCAATCAGAGTAATTCCCTAAATCTAGATCCCACCTCCAGTTTTCTAGTACCCATAAATTGTAATTATTTTACACTGAAGGGAAGCATCCAAACCCCTCAACCATGACAAGTTCTTGAAGCAGAGGGTTCCATTACCTCACTGATCTTACAGTATAGAACCCGCTTCTAAGGTGGTGTAGAAACTTTCTTTCCTCTCTATGCAGAGGATGCCACCTTTTTATAATTACAGTTTTTGGTGTAAATAGATTGTGGGAGAGTTCTCTGTACTAACCCCTGATATATTTATACATGTTATTTTTATTAGGTCACCTCTTAATCTTCTTTTTTTGCAGACTAAACAATCCCAGTTTTGATAAACTTTCTTGATTCTTTAGTTTGCCCATTCTTTTTATTACTTTAATAGCACATTTTTGAAGCTCAACTACATCTTTCTTGTGCACTGGTGCCCAAAAACTGAAAACAATACTCCATGTGTGGTCTGAAAAGTGATTTGTAAAGTGGTATAATTGTGTTCTCATCATGTGCATCTATGCCCCTTTTGATGCACCCAATGATCCTGTTTGCTTTGCCAGCTGTTGCTTATCATTGGGTGCTACAGTTAAATTTAATGTCAACTAAAATCCCTAAATCCATTTCCATGTCTGTTTTGCCAAGTGTTTACCCATTTAGAAAATAATCTTGACTTGCATTTGACTTCCTATATGCATAAACTTACATTTATCAGTGTGAAACCTTATTTGCCTCTTTTCTGCCAAAGCCTGCAATGTATCTGGATCCATCTGTAATAAAATACTATCCTCCTTTGTATTAATAACTTTACACAGTTTAGTATCATCTGCAAAAATTTTAATTTTACTATGCAGTCTCTCAAAAATGTTATTTATAAATATATTGAAGAGTAGAGTGATGACTTTTTATCATTCTGTGAACATACATTAAGTTAATATTCAAACATTAATCATGGAGAACTCAGAAGTATACAGTTACCCATACATAATTCCATGCATCGGTAAAATGAATGTTTGTTTAATCAGTTTGGCTGCAATCTCTACATGAGAGGTAATTCAAATTAAATTACTTACCCTTTCAGTTATATCTATAGGGAAGTCACCTCTGTGACTCTACTTTATCATTCTTCAGGGGTTCAGCATGGAATAATGAGAAGAATACTGATGATTTGTAACTTATCGCATCTTTCAGCACTCGTTTTGTAGTTATTATTATGTGTTGAGAAACATTTGGTTAACTGCTTAATGGTAAGAAATATTTCTTGTTTATGTCCTATGTGATTTAGCTATAATGTGCTTATTTTAAATATAGGATTTTAAGTGTTACCCATCTGCCATTCACAATCCATACTTGACTTCGATTGTTGGTGGGAATGTTTTCTTTTAACATATTTTTGGTGATCAAGAATATATTGGGCCCTCTATTTGAAATGGCCAAGCCTAAATTTGTTCCAGTCTGAATCCTAACACACTGGGGAAATGGATACCCTAGATTGTTACTATTTGTTCAAGTATTTTTCTAGGCACATTTAATGCCAGACACAAAGAAGCACTAATGTAATTCCCTCAAAGCATGCCCTTTAGGCAGCAACTCTTTTTCTGCTATATCTACAGCTGTTGCTACACAATCCTCTTAAGGCATTTGACACTATTTCCTAATTCCCACACTTCATGCATAAAAACTATTGGGATTATTAATTTACAGGGTCAATCATTTACAAAAGTCTAGTCAACCATAGCAACCAATAACAATTTGTATTTTAGAATTTGTTTCCAAATGCCAGAGAATGATAACAGCTGGTGGGTTACTAGACCTCTAGAAAGATTGACCCGTTGATGATTTTCCTGTGGTTTCAGATAACCATATCAACTGTTAAGTGCAGATGGAAGGTTATTCTGACATGTCCTCAATGTTTTCTGCTTTAAACGATGATGTCTTGACTCCTCTGCTACTGGCAATAAACAACTAATTAATGGTCAACTAGTGTAATGGATGCTTTAAGAAAACAAAAAGGTTTTGCAAGACATATCATATAAATTTAAATTTCCCATTTACCCTAACATATATGCAAGGCCTAGGAATGCAAATAAGATAAAATTGTTATCTGGCCATCTAAAAAAAAATAATGATGGTTTAATTTAGTTGGGATCGATCCAAATGCATGGCATATAAAAGCATTCAGTTTACAACCAGTGCATCTTAATGAACCACATGTAAATGTACCTGATATCTCATATAATATGATCAACTTTAATCTAGTA
The DNA here is from genome assembly GCA_019650415.1 of Pipa parva. NCBI lineage: Eukaryota > Metazoa > Chordata > Amphibia > Anura > Pipidae > Pipa > Pipa parva. The sequence continues at coordinate 13,397 of WMED01010127.1, read as the reverse complement.
GAATGGCACCCACTAGCTTAGCTCTGCAAAATGCTTCCCCTGGGAAAACTTGTACTGTACATATGAAAAATAAACAGTAATAATCATAATTCCAATAACATCTAATAATAATGTAAACTATCCTGTAGTGCATTTAGTATGCAAATCCTGTCATCTTATGAAATACATTACATTTTAGACTTCAGTCCTTGTAAATTAGTATCACAACCTATCATTCTGCTGCTGTGCTTTAAATGAATACATTTTAAAATATAAAATATAAAAGTATTTCAAAATTGCTCTGCAGATGCAATAAATATAAATTGCTATAAGAGGACATGTGAGTACATAGTTAAGCTACATCAGATTAATTTGTAACATAGTAACATGCTATTCAGTTTATGGAACTTTGACTTTAATAGTTTAAAGGGGAACTAAAGGCTTATATCATTAAGGAATACTTTTTAAGGTGGAGATATTTACCAATCACTTTCTTTTCTGCTGCTCTCTGAAAAAGACTATCGTCTTTTCTTCCACTGCAGTGGTGAAAATAAGTTAAGCAAGAGCAGAATTAGGTCAATGTAAGGTCAAGAACTGTGCAAAAATTCCCCATATTGAAGGAAATAATGACCTTTGCTGAATATATAAAGTTGGAATAAGCAGAAAATTGTGTTGAGAATTCTATGAATCTTTAGGACAATTGCTATTTTGATAAATGCCCCCTATGATCCTTCTGTAAGTGTAACTTGCATTTTATTCCTTAATATACAATATTTTTATTTAATATGTATTTTACTATGAGTTTAACTGGTTCCTTACAAAACTGAGATTAACAATAAACGTTTGGTAAATAGCCAACCTTAAAGACAGATAAAGTCAACGACATTGAACAGTTTTATCAAAGCACATTCTTTTAAAGTGTAAGTAAAGTTATTGACCAAACTATACATATATATTATATTTATAATGTATAAAGATAAACTGAAACATTAAAAAGTAAAAAGGATTTTGTGTTTTTCAGTTCTCACCTCTTAATCTTGTAGCCTGTCTCCCCTGCATTTCTGTGTGTACTTGCTTCTTGTAATAGTGCTGAGAAGCCCTGCCCCCTAATGAAGTCAAACAATGACTCATTCTGCTATTGCATGCTTAGTAATCTGATATTTTCCCCTCACTGCTAAGCCACTGCTAAGCACTAAGGAAATGAATTTCTGACACTGTCTGTGTCAGTTTTTAAGATAAGAGAATGTGAGGGGTGGGGGTGTGGCCTTCTCCACTACAGGAAGGAGGAACATTTTACAGAGGGATAACAAGTTCTGCAGAATGAAGAGGTGAGAGAGGATTTTACTAATTGTTTTTACACTTTATAATACTTTAACCTTTTAAGTGCCAGTCAATTTTTTTTAATTTCACCTCATATTGCCAAGCATTTTTTAAGAATTATGCGCTGTTTGTGTTTTACTAAGATTTTTTGCAGGGAAAGCAATATAATTTCCAGGAAATTATATATATAGTTTTTTTCAGCAGACTTTGGGCTTTAACATGAAATGTCTCATTTCTCTTTTTTTTTTCCTTGCTCGTTATTTATGGTGAACTATGTAAAAAAAAAATTGATATTTTCACTTATAATGTTGTTTTATTTTAGTTAATAAAATATGTTTTTTTGGAAAACCTACAACGTTTCTAAAAGCCCCATTCCTGCCCAAGAGACACCCTTAATTGGAATGAGTGCATTACAATATTTTACAAAAAAATTTACCTAGTATGCACACCTTGCAGTTTTTCATAGAAAACATTTCTTTACCCTATGAATAACCCCCACAAAGTATATATACCCTAAAACTACATACCTTCAGCTATCTAGGCGTACCAAGATTGTGGCTATGGACACAAATTTGTGGATGCAAGCCCCCATGAAACTTACTGTTTTTTTTAGTTTTCTAAAAATGTTCAAATAAAATTATAAAAATGCAACTTCAACACAGTATTTCTTCCAAATATCTACATGTAAATACAAAAAAACTGAGGTAAATTGAAAGAGCAATTTCTCCTAAACAGAAAGATACCCCATATACAGTATATATATATCTGCGCACAACATTATGGTTACCAAACACTCTAAAGTAAAACAAGTGCACATGGGAATTTCAACTGAAAATCTGACTGCTGCAGCCTAACTGCCCACCTTGCAGATTTTTAGGAAAAACAACCATTTACCTCAGGAATAGTCCCTACAAAGTATATATCCCTTAAACGTACACACCTTCAGATATCTAGGCGTACCAAGCTTGTTCCGGTGGACTCAGATTTGTGGATGCAAGGCTCCATGAAAATCACTGATTTCATGAAAAAAAACATAAACATAAACATTTACTCTCCTGATATACTGTAATTGATTCATAATTATAATAATATGTGAGTTGCAGCTTCAGAATTTGTCTGTATTTCTGCTAAAATTGCTCCAGACAAGGAATATTGTCTCCAGATAAGGACTGTTGTCCCCAGACAAGGACTATTGTCCCCAGGCTACATTTTGGCTTGTTTATCTCCTGCTATATCTACTTCGAGGACAGTTAATCTGAGGAAACTGCAGCTTCTAGTTTGTTTCTGCATCTTTTTGCTGTATTTGCTTCAGGAGCTTCAGAACAGTTTACTTTCCTGCTATTTTTATCTCAAGGATAACTTAATATATGACTGATAGAACTGATCCAGTACATCTTGTTTTAAGTAAATTTAAATGTTAAACTGCTTAGTACAGTATATAATTTTCTCATAAGAAAGGTGTGCTAGGTGAAGTAGGTAGTTTCAACACTGTGTAATTGCTTTATTAAATATATTGAAACCAAATTCAAATAAGGTGCAAATTTAGAACTAAAGGGGCTGTTGTTACTTTTGAAACATTGTTCTACATTACCACTGTTTAATATGAAGTATGTGGATTACCATAAGTGGCTTAAGCATTGAAGCATACTATATTAAAAATAGCAAGGTTATTTTAAGTAAGAGTAAGGAACAGAGTAGGAGCCTGCTTACAAGTACCCCCCACAAAGTATTTATCCCCTAAAAGTACACACCTTCAGCTTTCTAGGCATACCAGGCTTGTTGCCATGGATGCCGATTTGTGAACACAAGCCTCCATGAAAATCACAGGTTTGCTTAAAAATGTATGAAAATGCAGGGTCAAAACAACATTTATTACACATATCAACTTGAAACAGCAAAAAACAAACAAATCTGAAAGAGCAATTCCTCCTGAACAAAAAGACACCCAATATGCATAATTGCGTGCAAAGATACGGAGGGGAATTCACCATTCAGCGAAGTGAGCTCCGAATCCTTTGGCTCACTTCGCAAATGGTGTTATGCGCTCGCTGATGTCCTGCACGCAGACATTAGCGAGCACATTAAAGAGATTCCCTTGCCGAGACTGGAATCCCTTTAATGCGCTCGCTGATTATTCAGATTAGTACTAATTCCCAGAATCACTCTCGTTGTGAGTAGTTTTTTTACCCTCCTGTATAAAATTGTCGCAGTTTCATCTTATTGCCTGATGTAGCTTGCATTTATCATTTATTCTGTTAGCCAATAAAAGGTATCACCTATACTCTCTTGTCTTTCATTTTTACTCTCCCTAAGCGTAATAATACATGACTTTATAGGCTACCTGAGTTTTTTAGGAGCCAGAAAACCAGCCCTTACTCCCCCTAGTGATTATCACTGTAAGTGGGTTTAGTTCTCGGCTTTTTGGCTAAGATCTAATTTAGAGCTGGGCTTACCTAATTACGTCCATAGGGACATAATTGGGTTTAAAGCCATAACTAAGCCTAGCACTTTTGCTGGTTATGGTTGCAGGGACATTCAATAGGATGTCCCTGAGTGCAGCAGACAGTTGTAACAACAGAATAATCACACAAAGCTACACAATTATCTTTTCTTAGCAGCCTAGCCCCTTCATATGATTTTTTTCTGGTGCAGTGACAGCCTAAGAAGTTTAAGACTGAAGCATGGTCTATTGCTAAGGACTGCTTTTCACTGTAAGTGGGTTTACAGCTGGGGTTATACCTAATTATTACTTCCATAGGGAAATAATTGGGTTTTAAACTATAACTGCACTGTTGCTGGTCATGGTTTATATTGCTGGCTTATCTTTGCTCAATATTATCGAGTGATCACGATAATCAATTTTTGCAAAATCATCGGATCATCGATAACACCCGTACCGATTTCAACATTTCTCAATCGCTCAACACTACTTATTTATGATCTCTGTTTTAAATGTTCACCAAAACTTGTTATTGTGAAAATTAAATTTACCTCAGGGTAAAGTAAGCACCGTAAGTAGGGCTGATTTTCAGCTGGGTCTGCAACCCAGCTGGAGTTGGAATTTGGTCACGTGACCACAATTTACCAGTATCAGTGCAGTGCTACTGATAAACTGCAGGAAAATCCATGGAGTTTCCTAGGGGGAAAGGGAGAGGGAAATTCAGCACTGATTATTATCATATTATCATATTACAGTTTTGAGAATGCAAAACAATTTCAGTAAGAAAGATTACATTTTACTGCACTATTTCATATTCCTATGGAAAATAAATCCTTCTGTCTTATAATTCAGTCACAACTAGGATATGTGTTGGTTAGGCTCTTGGCTCTATACTAGATTTCCTGTAAGGATTCTGACTAGCATGCCTACAGTCAACTGAATATGGATTTCTAAAAAGTCCTATTTCATTTAAGAAGAGGACAAAATGGTGACCAAAGTGTTATCTACTTTTTATAAACAACTTATCTGGGAGGAGTCATGGTTTGTTTAAATTCCTCCATATTGTGCATGTAGTTGAGAACAGGAAACCTTTCTGAATATTAAGAGGTAATATAAAGCTATTGGTTTATGCTATCCACTAGCTGGAAAGCAAGAGATTGGCAACCAATCAATTAAAGTAGAAAACACAACAAATGTTTTATATTGGAATACTTAACTGTACATACTGCCTATACTGATTTAAAAGATTGCTTTGTGCAAACTTATACAAAGTGATTCATATTTCATGTTTGACTTATTATAATACTTTGTATAATGCTGAGTTGTATACCTTCAATCAAATTGTAATTATGCCTAAACTACATGCTGATGCCAGTGCATTCCTGAAATTGTATAATGTCGTTAGAATGGAGAAAATCTATTCATAGTTGTAAACATTTATGAACTTCACAGTTCTTCATACTGTTCTCACATTTTCCTTCTTGACATGAATAACCTAACACATCTCCATAGAAGAAGGATTCATATATTTCACACAACCATGATTTTTTTTATAAATAACGTCAGATTTAAATTGACTGATTTTTCATTAAATTACATCACTGATTAAATCCAGAGCAGTCCACTCTTTTTTTTTTTTTTTTTAAAGGAAAATACTTTATTACAATTTTAGACTTTGAACAGGGAATCATAACAGATATTTAGTATTAATATACATCAATGTTACATTTGTAATACATATAACACACATACAGTACATGGTCATACATAGTCAAGGCACACATGTTTAGATATATCATTTTGTGTTCAAGGACTTGGGATATCAGAGTTTGACTCTTGCCAATGTGACCAAATTTTGGGGAATTTTCCTTTACACCCTTTTGCTTCATAAGTTAATTTAATTAAAGGTAAGTTTTTGTTTACTAGTTGTATCCAATCATTGAGGGATAGCTTTTGAGGTCTCATCCAATGCAATATAATATTCTTTTTCCCATAATACATAAGGGATCTATATAGTTTTCTGGTGTGATTTAATGCCAGACATTCATCTATCACTCCCAATATGCAATTTATTGGAGACAGGCTGTTTGGGAGGGCCAGTTTCTCCTCTATAAATTTGTTAATCTCTCTCCAGTATTTCAGAACCTCTGGACATGACCATATTAAATGGTAAAAATTAGTGTTCTCCTCTCCACATTTGGGACAGTTTGTTGTGTTTTGTTTCTGCACATGCTTTAATTGCACAGGGGTCAGGTATCTTTGATGCAGGATTTTTAGTTGAATGAATCTATCCCTGTTCAAAATCAGGAAAGAATATGCTTTATCTGTTGCTTCTTCCCACTCCACCCAGGTTAACTGTGTAATGTGTTTTTGCCATAAATAGTAGGAAGCCTGGAAGGGAGGTGGTGCAAAACCATTTTTGGTATATTCTAGAGACTAACTTGGAGGTTTGGGATTCCCTTAGTATTGATTCTATTGGTGATTCGTGTATTTGTATTGGAAATCTTTCCCACTGAGCTATACACGCATGCCTCAATTGAAAATATTTGAATAGCATTACCGGTTTACCATCAGCATTTTCTTGGATTTGTGCCAGGCTAGGGAAGGTATTGTATGCATTTAATGTGTCTATTGTTTTGAAGCCTCTGCTAGCCCAGTACTGGGGATCTGGAATGGTCCTTAGTTCTGGGAGATTTGAATTGTTCCATAATGGGGTATATCCTGAGTAGAATGGCTTAAGTGCTTTTGTTAGTCTGAGCATGGTTTTCCAGGCCAGGTATGGTGTTTTAATGGTGTCTGGAATTGGTGGCAAATCTTTCAGCTGTCGATAAGGGCAGTTGGCCAGTGCTTTTACTGAACTCAGAATTATGGGGTGTAGTACTGTGAGTTGTCTGTATCTGGGCAGAACCAATTATGTATAAATTGTAATTGTGAGACTAAATAATATTTTTGCAGGTCTGGCATTCCTAGTCTACCCATATTTACTGGGGCCATCAGCTTTTCCCATGCTAATCTAGGTTGTCTATTGGCCCATATGAATGAGGATATGTGACCTTTTATTTTTAGAAAAAATTTTCTGTGAATGTATACTGGACAATTGTGGAAGACATATAGTAGCTTTGGCAGATATTTCATTTTGAATAGAGCTATTCTACCCCAGACTGTGAGTGGTAGTTTCAGCCATGTTTTAGCTACAGTTTTAAATTCTTTAATTATTGGATCTATATTATCTTTACAATAGTTTCCAAGATCTTTCTGTATATTTATGCCAAGGTATCTTGTTTTATTTACTATTGGGATGTTATACTGCATATTTGTATAATTTGTACCCAGGGTTAGTGGCAGTAATGCTGATTTAGACCAGTTTACTCTCAATCCAGACATATCCCCAAATTTATCAATGCCGTAATTGACATTACATAAAGCATTGAATCATTCGGATTTAGCAGTCCACTCTTTTAAACCAACCTACCATTTTTTAAAACTATTGTAAATCATTTGTCCTATAGCTACAGCAAGACACTGAGTTATCAACCTGTTGATAACTCATATCCCTCACTACTGATGTTGCTTATAACAAGTTACATCTGAGCCTGCGTTTAGATTTATTCATCCTAAATTGAATTATTTACCATTTTACCACATGTAAAGATTCCAAGCTCTTACCAAATCCTCCATCATCTGGCCAACCCTTCTGTAAAATGTCAATATATCTGTTTAATGGGTAAAGTGATGGGCATCTGTAATCCGTATCAATAGGTCTGGCTGTAAAACACTGTTAACATTTACTCAGTTGGAGTCATTTGCTTTTTTTAAATAACAAATTGTTCTTTCTTATATTATATGCATATTGCTAGTCTGTAAAAATGAATGCAGAAAGAGAAATTGATCCATATAGACATTGTATGACATCAATACAATAGACCTATTCATGACATGTAGGCTACAATATGCCACTGCTACTATGTGCCTGATGATGCTCCAAAAAATACTATAGACAATTAATGAGGATATGCTCCATCACCGCTTAGGAAATATGCACTGACTTCACTACAATACCAATAAATTGTCGTGAAGTGTGGAAAATTCAGTCTTTGATACATATGCCCCATGGGTTTGATTTAAATTAGGCCACTCATTATTTATCTCTGTTTGTATGTTTCCCAGCCTAGGGAATACCAGTGCAGAGTTTTATATCTTTATCTAATGTATGTTACTTTGGATATGACCTGCTGCTTATGGTGGGATATATACAGTTCACCTAGGGAAGGTTTTAGTTGTTTGATATTTTCATGCTGCTTTGTTAATTCAGATCCATATTTATCATATAATAATACCACAGCTATCTTTTATGTTCTAGAGATTACTCTCTCTACTTTATTCATTGTGTTACTTTAACCATGTTAACTAATTAATGGTTTAAAGATAACATGTCTGCAGCTTCAGGATGATTAACAGTCAGCTCCTTGAACTCATAAAAAACATAGTAACCATTATTGTTTTAGCTTGCATCCATTCCTGTAGACAAATTCTAAGGGGTTTATCGACTAAAGTGAGAATTCGACTGTCGAATTCTCCAACAGCGGATTTTCATACCAAATTCACAAACCACGACAATAGTAAAGTCACAACTGCGACAATATTCCCATAGTAAAGTGAATTCACAACTTTATGCAACAATTCGCACTTTAGCCAATAACTCCCCTTGTCTTTTATTCAGATGGAGCAACCTTTAATGCAACATCTTGTGCACAACAAAAAATTTTGCCCACTAACATGTGTGAAGAATTGTGTGTGCTATATAAACCAGACGCTTTAATAAATCCAGATTGTAGGGTCACATTGTTATTATACAGAAAAATAACCATGATGAGCAACAATCAAAATGAAAGCTTCATTGTCCTAACCATAATAATTTTCGACTTTTAAAAGCACAGTCTTAATATTGACTGATTTAACAAAAGCTATCTACTTTATGACATCCTTCTGCTCTGATGTATTAAACCAAACATATGCTTTTTTAAATGCTTGTCATATATTGCATTTGATTATTGAGTTAATATAATGCTTTGATTAAAACACTTGCAGAGCTAAGATTTTATGCTGTGATATTAAAACCATCAGGGAGATGAATCAGAATAATATGGAAAATAAACAGAGGCATAATAAGTGAATTTTATTGTTTGCCTTATCTCGTGCAATGATAAATAAAATAATACATCGTCTGTGTTAAAATAACATGCCGGAAAAATTTACAAAAGTTCCTAGATCATAATAGTCTACTAATATAAAATTGTTATAAATAATGTAGCCTCTAATTTATAACTGTAAATGCATCCAACCTCTCCCCTGTGCATGTCATAATTTTTCTTCAAGTGATTCATGCACACTATCACTAAGGTAATTGGGATTATTTCATAAGAAAGGATCTCTAGGAATTATACATTAAAACCAGGGGTACTAACCAAGTTAATTCAGGCATTTGTTTGGCCAGTCCACAGATGGAACTTTTTGTGGAAGGCCAGGGGAAGACCTCCAGGATAACAATTTGAAAGTGTGGTTTGCAAGTGATGTAGTTATATTCCATATCAGGAGCCTTGCAAGGGGCAAAATTTTTAAACTTGGAAAGACCACTCCGGGTCTTTCCGAGTTTACCGAGAGAAATCTCATGAGATTTTTCTAGATTTTGAGTTTTTCAATCTCAATTTTTCACATTTTTTTCAATGGAAAGGCAGTCATACTTTACATTAGTAGTATGACTACCTTTCCATCAAAAATTTTGAAAAATCGAGATTAAAATTTCAAAAGAAATCTTGCAAAAACAATGCGAGATGTCTCTCAATAAACTCTGAAAGAACCAGAGCAGAGTTTAATAAAATTTTCCTTTGGTGTTAGGGCAGTTTAGTATGACTATGTTGCAAATAAAGGCTAGTGAGTTTAGACTACAAGACCCAACACTATATGAATTCTTGGCTAGTTAAAATCTAACTTTAGGGTATGTTTAAATGGAGTTATTATTTTAATTACACTCATTTTAATATTGGAGGGTAATTTTCATGGTGAGAAGTCAACAAAAATTTTACATTTGCTTCATTGTCACGAGCTGCTCTGCTCCTACACTTGCACCAGCTGCGTCAGAGCTGGTGTTAGCTCCAGAGCAGCTCGTGTATTGATACTGCGCTGTCTGTGTGTGTGTCGGGAGTGCTCTTGCTATGCGGCTGCATGGCAAAACATTTAAAAATCATCTGGCTCAAGCACTCAGGGGGGTTATTCATCAAAGTCTGAATCCACCTTGCATAGTGTCTCCGCGTCTGTTCACATCAATACGATTAGGAAGTCACAAATTCACTTCCTCTTATTCATGAGGTAGCGGACAGCATTGGATGCCGCTGCATGCATAGTGCAGCGTAGTCAGTCGCACTAGAGTAGGATGAGAAGTCATGAGAAGTGAGGAGGCAATGAAGGGCAGTGACGTCAGTCTCATCATATTCCACTAAGTGGAATATAAGTGAAAAATACTTATATTTATATGTCACCTTGTGCCTAGTTCATGTGTAATAGTAGACTAATTTAGTCTCAGTTGCCATTTTTAATTTTCAATGAATAGCCTCCTTACACAACACTGGAGTGCTGCCATCAAACCCCTCAATTTGCAACTCTGATCTGGCGAAGACAAACAGATGAATTCGGAGCAGTACGCACTGCAGAATCGGCTCCTTCAACACACTCTGTTGCATGCTGAATAGCCGAATTACTTGTGCACGTGCATGCAAAATGATGCGAAAGGCTCCGTAAGTCCGCAACTGGAGTAAGTGGCAAAATTGGTAGTGAATTCGTCACATTGCAGAGATTGTTGAATAAGCGGAGTAGGAGAAGTCGCGAATAGACATGAATACAGGCATAGGACGAAATTTACTAAGGGCGGATTTAGTCCGCCCCAAAGTAAATTTCTGACCGCACGTGCGGTATTCCGATTGATTTGCGATCGCACGATCGCAATTGCGATCGATTTGCGATCGTGCGATCGCAAATCAATCGGAATACCGCGATCGTTTCGCCCTTAGTAAATTTCGCCCATATAATCAACTGTTCGGACTTTCATGAAGAACCCCCTCAGTATCTGAGCTACTAGCTTTTCTTACAGGCTCCCATTATAATAATTAAAGTTTAGTGTGCTAATTTAAGTTTGCTGCAATGTTTATATTCTACCCAGAGTTCCAGATTCCTTCCTTCCATCAACTCTTGCCGTTTTTTAAATGGACAGCCTCCGTGTCTTCCTTATTCTCCAATCCGCCACCTCATTGTCATCCAGCTACCACTTTAGGGGGGTGAACCCTAGGACTATGACCTGGGAGTCTCCTTGCCAGAAAGGCCATACCACCTTTTTAGGAGTTAAGGGTGAAGACTGGGGTCTCCTTAGTCTCCCTACCATGGTGTTAACCCAGGCCACAGGTCAGCAATCTTTGCAGAGGAGGGAGCCATTTCACTCCCTCCTCCACCGGTGAAAAATGTTTCTGGAGCCATAAAGGGGGAGGAGCGCATACGCTCCTGATCACATGACCTTCTGACATCCCATCACAAGACGCGTCAGAGGTCATGGGCGGGTGGGCAGGTGACAAGCTCAGAGCCACACAATGTGGCCAAAGAGCCACATGCGGCTCACGAGCCGCAGTTTGCTGACCACTGACCTACACTAAACCCCATGGTGGTACAGAGGGTCCAAATTCAGTCCATGACATTAATTTTTCCAAATAAAATTGGCAACATTAGTAAACATTAGAATTTTGCACCACCTGCCATGGTTGATATTGATCAAAACAAGTGGTTTCATGTTTATGTTACTACCCACTTCTTTAAGATATCACAAACACAAGCAGCAGTAATGTATTGCTTTGAAAAATACTGGTACAAGGTCTCGTCCTTCTTCCTCAAGTGCTCTGTCTTTTTACCCAAAACCTATTAAGCGGCTTGCTGCTTTGGAGGTGATGGACAAAGTAATATGGTGTCCATGATCATTGATTGTTAATGACTGAAATAAAGTTATATATATTTGGGCAAGTGAATAATCTCCAGAACAAAAGTGATTTTAAAACTTCATTTTATTTCACAATTTTTCAGTCTGTTTTGCTGGCTGATAAATATTGATTTAATTAAAGTACTATGCTAAGTAGTGGCACGAATTCTCATTTGTATGTATTTATTAGGTGTTCATAGTTAATTATTCCCTTTACTTCAGCTGTGACTCACCTTTCAGTATGTTTTTGTGTTGTGCTGCTTATGTTGTACAAACTGTTTCATTAATTATTGTAGTACAGAAAAATTCTGTTCAGTAATAGTGAGACATCATTTTAGTTGAGATAACAAACAAAAAGTATCCAAGACTGTGACCAGAACTCAGAAAAAGAACACACTGTGTGGCATAAGGATCTGACACTGTGGGTCTGAGGGTAAGAAAGATGGATCATGTATCACAGTGGGATTTGTGCTGGTTAAAGTCAAGGTGTGGATTCTAAGGGACACTAAGTTTACACCTTTATGTCAGGTTGCACCTGTGGGCAGTTTCCCATTGGTAGCTGATGGCACTGCCATATGTACCAGTAAATTGAAAACAGATAAATTCAGGATTATCTGATTTATAGTTCAGCAGAGCGGGCCAGGAACTGCAGAACTGGAACTCTGGAACAGGAAACTGAAGATACTGTGAAATAAGAAACACTAATCTCAGAAAAGCGATACCTTTTGCTGAATACCCTCCCTATATCTAACTGCTGACTAACCTCTGTGGATTACAAGTTATAATTCTATAGAATTTTGTATACAATATTTATATATATATATTTCCCAAGCCATGGTACTCCAGTGTACAGTTTACAACTTTATTGCTATGGGCAATGTTTGCCTCGTATGCACAAAACTGTTGTACACCTGCTCTGCATTTTAAAACAGTCAGTTGCACATCAAAATTCCAGCCCACAGCTTTACTACAGAACATGTCTTTTCTTTGTAAGATAATAAAGGCTACTAAAGTCATTATTCATTTCTGTCCTAATCTTGAATTTTTCCTCAGGTTCGTATATCCCCTGCAGTTTTGCAGAATTTAGCATACAGTGCTGGTCTACTAGTTAATGTGCAAGTGCTTTGATTTCCACATCCTCTCCTCAATTATACGCCTGCTACCAATAATTTTGAAAGAGCATTTAACAGGCCTGTTTTTTTATGCTTGTCCAAGTGACTCAGCAGTTATGAAATCTCAATTAGCTGTGTGCCTTTGCACAGGATTTTATAAGGGTGATATTTAGGATATGACTATTTTCAGGTATATTTCAGTTGAAAGCAGAAACTACCATTTTTTTGTGCTTTATTTGTTTGTAAATGTATTTATGTGATTTAGGAACGCAAGTAGTATTTACTTTTAAAAGAATGATACTAAATTTATTCTGGAGCTGCTTGAAACATTAACATTACCAATGAACAGTGGAAACCAGGATAGAAAGGATCTTTATGACAAGAATAGAGATCAGGAAATAGACTCCCAGATACCTCTCTACATAACTGCAGGTAAGGGGAATTCATCAACAGATGCAATCATTTCTAGAGTCTTTCATATACAAGTGCTGGTCAACGAATTAGAATAATTTGAAATAGTGCAATCATGAAA